>VCCN01005588.1:3574086-3589493 GCA_006491835.1 Architeuthis dux | reverse complement strand
TCTTAGACTGGTTCTATGGCTTCAATTTAAATCATACTGATACAGTGATGATATGGTGAAAGCAAATAATATGATTCATTATACATCTATATTTCCCAACACTACATAATATTATGGATCATAAATCTTATGAATTACAGACATATGAAACTATAGAGGCTCACACAAAATGTGAATGCTAGTCCTCAATATATGAAAATTTCCTGGCTCCCTTTAGACCCCTGGGCCTGAATACAATGTATCCCCTGCATCTCCCTCTCATAAGCCTTGATTGTACTGATCAGTATATGTGCCACCATTTTTCTTCTTTTGTTATTGTTTTCAAATGGTAAAAAGACAAGATTGGTAGACACCACCTGGAAAGAAGGCCTACCTGAGGAAGGCTGAAGAATGGATTGGCCAAAACATGATGGTAATAACAAAAACAAAAAGAATGAGATCAATAGCCCAAACAACTTTTGGAAGAACATTCCAATTGTTTTGAAAGAATTGAATACACAGTTTTACCAGTTCAGCATTCTTATTTGGTATGCTACAATGTTATGACAAGCAAATGTTGAACAGTTATTGTAGAATACCAGCCATGCAAACCATCCAACCCAACCCAAACAAGTCTTGCATAATCACAAGTCGGTAGATTAGTGACAGATAAAATGTCATCTAAAAAAAAAAGAAAATGGCAGATGTTTATTGGCAGACATCTTGAAGATGAGATGCGCACATATCTTCCTTTGTACAACTAGCTTGCTGCAGAAACCGAAGGTCTAGAGTTAGAGCAGCGAATCAGTTTATTAAGAGGTCTGATTTTCTATCCTGAATATTCATGTTACAGTTACATAAATAACATTTCTCAAACCTCACAATTGCCTTATAGTATTCGGAGATATTTTTTCAGCAAGACTTAATGTATTTCCCCCCACCATATATTGTGCACATTTCCCCAAAATTTTCATTTTACTTACTTGAGATGGGGGGGATATTTTTGTTAAACATTATAACAGCGAAATATTCCCATCACCAGAACAAAGAAGTTTTCTGGCAATTATCTCATCAGGTGCTCCCAGGCAATCATTGCTTTCAATGCCTTCATGACCATCAACAAATTATCTTGAATCATTATCCAATTCATTGCCAGTGTATGATGACCCAAGGCAAGGAAATTTTTCACAAGATATCTTGTCAGCCACACCAGGCAAATCATTGCTTTCAATGCCTTCATGACCATCAACAAATTGGCTTGAATCATTATCCAATTCATTCCCAGAGAAATTTCTTCTAAGATATCTTGTCAGCCTTTCCCAAGTAGTTAAAAAAAAATATATAAACATTACCCTGCACATTATACCGTGAAGATCATGGTTTGAGGTAGTAATTGGATCACACACCTCAGGGTTATTCAGGATGAATCTTATATTGCTCCAAAATAAAACATATACATATGTATTATATGTTGAAAAAAGTATGGTAATCTTCAATAAAATATATTTGCTTTAAATTATAAATTGTCCTATAAAGAAAATTCATTAGACTATGACATTTTAACTCTTCCACTAATGTCATGCTTTCAGTTCAGATCTATCTAGTGACATAGACTAAAATATGATGCTTAAGATCTTATGGCGTACAATAGGATAGAGCTCTCCGACATCTCACTCAAGATTATTCTCGTCCCTCGACACAGCAGACACCAAATCTCTAACACACACACACACATACACACACCCCACATACACACACCAGATGTTTTGGCCGCAGACCATTTCTCCCCCTTTTCCCCTACTGATAAGGCCTGCCTGCTCATTCAAAACAGTGTGACCACATAGAAGGACCGCATCGTTTCTCCACCTTTGATAACGTGGCTGAAACAAGGTAATAAATAATTATTGTAAATGTAAATGTAAGTGTCTTATGTATGGCAAAAACAAGAAATAAAGAACAAAAGGGCTATTGTGCTCATTATTTGATTCAATTTCACAAACTTCTAAATCTGAATTTTTACCTATGATCAACTGCAATTTGTTGAATACTTTGTTTATTTCTGAACTGACTTGGGAATACGTAAACATTTAACAGCTTTGAACATAAGAAAAAACAATGAATAATCTATCTGTATAAAAGCCCAGTATCTGTTGCTTTGTAATGTACAAAAGACATCATGCTACATTTTTGTTCATATCTAAGAGTGTTGAGCAGATACACCTTTCACATTTTCCATACATAACCCCAAAATGTCTAAATAAAGTGGTATGAAAGAAAAATTACTTTTGCATACTTTAAACAGGTTTTATATTGTTTTTAGAGTCTCTGCACATGACGTTACAAATTAATTAAGTGGGAGATCGGTTTTCTATTGTTAAAAACTAATCATGGACATTTTTTATAAAAAATTTAAAACATAATAGCAATAATTTAAATATTTCCTTGGCCAGAAAATAGCATAAAGTTATTTGTAAAGAAAAAAAAATAGAATTTACTATTGCGTAATTCAAGCAGGTTTTAGACTGTTTTTAATGTCAATTTTTGTCGTCTAGTGGAGGAAGGGAAGCCAGAGTATAATTATAATAGTAGAGAGAGAAGAAGATAGAGGAGGAAGGGAAGACATCAATTTTCTTTTTTTTACATTTTTTTCCTATAAAAATACTGTCATATGACTGGCAACACACCAGTTCTATTAATAATAGAAAGTGATTATAGAGAAGCAGTATAAAATAACCTCAGACCTACCAAGTCTCCCTCATTTTGAAGCCAAGTGCTGCCCCCCCCCCTCCGCATGTAATGAATTTGTACAAATCTCCGACATTGAAAAAAAGATGCCTGTAAAAATGTTTTCCCTCCTATTTGTAGACCTACCGAGTCTCCCGCATTTTGTTGATTATCCTGGTTTAAAATTAAGTTAAGATAGGTTTTCAATACACTTAAATAGCTGTTTTAGAGCTTCTAGAATTGAAAATCTTCTTTTTTTTAGGAAATCTCCCTCCTGAGAATTTCTAAACCTTGACAGGTCTGTAACCTCATCCTCTGTTTTAAAATCATCCGATAGTAAGTTCTTTTTTTTTTGTTCCCCCAAAAACGGAAATAAATAAATGCGGGTGTGTGTGTTTATAAATAAGGAGTTCCCAAAAGTTTCAGGAATTTAACCATTAAAAAGGAAGGGGAAAAAAAAAAAAAGAAAAAGTTTTTTACCCTAGCACCTAGTCTCCAACTCTTCTTCATGGTAGTCCCCTTGTAATTGTATACAGTGAATTCACAAAGGATAATGGAAAAAGTTCATACTACATTCGGTTAACTCACACTGTTCAAATTCCCTGAACTTTTGGGCAGCATTTCTTATATTAGGTTGATGCAAAAGTTCCCAGCACCATTTTGTTACACAATTTTAGGAAAATCTTAGAAGTGTCTGAAGGAATGGTTTGCAGAGTTTAAAAATTAGGATTTTGAGCTCAAAGACAAAAGAACACTCTGGAAAAACCCCAGAACTTGAAAACTGAGGAACTTTTGAAGGAAGATTCAACACTTGAACTTGCAGAAAAAATAGAGGTGCATAAGTCGACTGTAGTACATCATTTATAAGCTGTAGAAAAATATTCTGAAGCTAGGAAAATGTGTTTCATATGAACTTACAAAAAATGAATATCCCTCAGCATTTAAACACTTTTCTTTCTGTTCTTGCTCGACACAAGAAAGTCATTTTTGGACAAGGTAGTCAATGACGATGAAAAATGGGTTTATCAGAATCCAAAATGAAGAAATTTGTAGCTAGATTTAGGACAGCTTTCAACATCTCAACTTAAATGGAATCTACAGGGAAAATAGTTCTTTGTATTTGGTGAGATTCAGGGGGAATTCTTTATTATAAATTGCTGGAATCTGGACAAACTATTACTGTGCAATGCCGAGCATGACAATGCCAACCCTCATGTTGCAAATGCAACGCAGTAAATGATCATTGAGCTGGAATGGGAAGTTCTTCCACAAGCAGCATATTCTCCAGACCTGTCAACTTTAGACTATCATTTGTTTTGCTCCATGCAATCAACCTTGTCTGGTCAGCAGTTCCAACAATTTCAAGATCTGGAAAAATTGACCCTTACAGTAATAAATGCAGAAAAATGCAATTCTGTATCACAATTGAGGTCATGACCCCATTTCTAGAGTCAGACTATTTCATGGAGAAGAGAGAGATAGGGTTCTGCGAGAAATCTCCTGAAATATTGTATTGATAGATGACTCAATAAAGTTTAAATAGACAGGTCTGGTTAGTCACTCAATAGAAACCGTCACGTGGCCAACGTCTTTTGGCTGCATGCCGTGTTCTGGGTGATCAATTAAAAAAAATTGGAAAAAGGGGTGGCCAATAAATAAGTTACTTTTCTCACCCTTTGTTGGGGAGTGATCACTAAAAAAGTCTGAATTTTCAAAAAACAAGCCAGACACAAACTAAGGGAATAATTTAGAATA
Organism: Architeuthis dux; assembly: GCA_006491835.1. Lineage (NCBI taxonomy): Eukaryota > Metazoa > Mollusca > Cephalopoda > Oegopsida > Architeuthidae > Architeuthis > Architeuthis dux. The sequence goes on along the minus strand of VCCN01005588.1, from coordinate 3,585,035 downwards.
AACTTATATTGCAAATTGAACAGCCCACTAAAAACTTATTTAGGGGGAGAATTTTGGGGAGAAAAAAAAAACGCTTCCAATAAGTCATGTCAGGGATTATCCTTGGTGCTGGTACCATGTAACCCAGTACAACCTGTTTGTATATTACTTGGAGAGGAGATGGGCACCGCCAAGTAACTGCCATTGCCCTGAGAGATGCCATGCAGGGGAAGTACCTAGAATGGCACCCCATCGATCTACTAGGTCATTGGTTGAACTGGAACTAAACATTAAATCTAGTAAGAATTTTCTTTTTTTTTTAAATGGCCTCTGTTTACTTATGTCAGTATTCCTCTGCTATACCTTTCAATGTATGCTATAATTTTTAAAAATCTCTCGGTTTTACAGAGGTTGGATGTAGCCATGCACACCAAAGACTAACCAAACGAATTTGTTTTTCTTGTGCAACAATTTGATACCAACCAGTGCATTAATATACATCAGACGGAAAGCAAAACACCAGCATAAAGTACAGTGAAACATCTACCTAAACCTCCATCTTTGAATGAGGAGAGACAACTAGTAACAAGAATATATTGTTGCCATAAAAATTGGCTGGAAAGGGGAATACTAATAAAAACACTTTTAGACTCCCTAAAAATGCAGGCAAAGAGCTTTTATTTTCCCTTTCAGGAGCAGAAATTGGAACAGACAAGATGATAGGAGGGGGAGGGCGGAAAGAAAGAAAGAAAGAAAGAAAAAACAAGACCGCCTGTAAAGATTTTGCTTTTAATAGAGAGATTGTTACATTAAGGCTACTTACACTCTCTCTCTCTCCCATTTTACATCTCCGTTTGCATAATTGGACAGAGAAATGTGAGACCTGGCTGGATTAAGTACAGATTAGAGAGTGAGGGAAGGCATTATGCATACTACTTATATAAAGCTGCATACACCACTTCCCACCAACACGTACACCCATGAAATGAGACACTAAAACATAGGTGTAGACTGTAGACATATATATAGACACACACACACACACACACACAAATACAGAGAATGGGAGAGAGAGACATACTCACACAAATACAGAGAGAGGGAGACACACACACACACACACACACAAATACAGACAGAGGGAGAGCGAGAGAGAGACACACACATACACCTATATGACAAAATACAGGCAAAGAGCTTTCATTTTCTCTTTCAGGGACAGAAATTGGAACAGACAAAATGATATATGGGGAAGACAGAAAGAAAGATAAAAAATAGTTCTGGGAGAATGAAATTATGAAGTTACTTGAATGATGGCTGAAGATGGAGCAAAAAAAATCGCCATTGGAAAAAAAAAAAAAAAAAATTGTCTTTTATTTTTACCTAATAAAAAACAGGCGAACCTTTTGAACAACCAAATAGTTGGTAGCCAGGCCCCACCACCCAGTGCCACATTATCAGGATAAAATATGACAATTTCAATTTTTTTTAAAAATAAAAATCATAAGGTTTTTTTGCTCATTTTTTAAGACTTACAGCGCCAATGTTTTCTTTCACTGATAATGCCAAGAATAGAACAATGAGGATTCCCCAGCAATTAAAAAGCATTGCCGGAAAGCAGGTATTAGTCACAGCATTGGACAGAGGACAAAATGAAGACAAGGTGCAAATTTCAGTTAATTAATGTCATTTGGCACTTGACAGATAAAATAACAAAAACATTAATTAACGTTCCTTTGGCGCTGGAAGTGTTAACAATTTCACTTCAATATTATCCTGAACAGAATTTGGCTGCATTTGGGTAAAAATTGGAAAAAATTATCCAACCAAATTGGAAAATCCTATTCAATGTTTTTGTTTTTACTTAATAATGGTCCCAAAGCACAAAAGTAGTGATGCTGGCATTTTGCATATGCCAAAGAGAAATCATAAAGTGCTTCCTCTAAGTGAAAAGGTAAAAGTTCTCGACTTAATAAAGATAGAAAAAACAATCCTATACTGAGGTTGCTAAGATCTACGATAAGAATAAATCTTCTATTCGTCACATAACTTTTATTATAGTACTAAGCAAACTCGTAAACCGTGCAGTTCCCTTGACCAGAATGAACCAGAATTTTTTATGGATTTGTAAATAAATAAGGGAGACTACTATAATTAGCATTTAATAGTTATCTCCCTTGACAAATTGGTCATAATATAGAGAGAGGTGAGTGCAAACAAAGACCCCACCCTATTATTCAGTTGCAAAACACCCACATTTTTGTTTGCATTCTTTAAATTAGTGCATTTTAAGGGTATCTTAATTCAATACCCCTGCTACAATGCACAGTTAAATGGCTACTTGGGAGGGCACAAATGGATAAACCAAAGCAGAATTTTAGTATTATATAGTATTGTTATAATTGTTCTATTCTATTATTAGTTAGTGTTGCTAATCTCTTACTGTGCCTAATTTATTAATTAGGCCTTATTTACAGGCATGTATGTATAGGAAAAAAAACATAGTATATATATGTAGGGTCTGGTACTATCCATGGTTTTGGCATCTGCTGGGGATCTTGCAACATATCCCCCAGCAGATAAGTCTGTTATAAACCCAACAAAAGCACCTCTTTTTTTGTGTGCATGTAATTTGTACAATTTATTTAGCTAAATCCTCATTTTACTAGAACAGAAGAATATTTTGTTTCAAAATTTCTTTTGCTATTTAAGTAATTTCTGTGAGATCTGAAGCCATTCTAAAATGTTTTATTGGTGGGGGGGTACTTTTACATTTTATGTTTAACAGATCAGAAGCCATGAAAGTGCAGCATTTCAGTGAGAGTAGTAAGTGAGAGATTAGTTTTAGCAATATATTGTGTGGGTATGCATGCATCTATAATTGAACTCATGTAGAAACATAAGTTTGTATGTGTATAAATATTATATGCATACAGAACCACATATGGATGTACGAGTATGTTACATTTGTGCAAATGTATGTGTGCAATATGTGTAGATAGTATTTTACACGGAGAATTTGCCAGCAGAATCTGTGCCAAGGGTACTTCCATACCTTTCCCCATTTGCACCTTTGTGAATGTTTGAGTAATTGAAAGTTTCTAAGGGAGTTTTCTAAGGGAGTTTGCTAAATAACCTTACTTGTATACATGGTCTTACTGGTTTTATAACTAGGTCTTTCAAATGATGTAAAACAAAAACAAAATTAAGAACTCGGAAATGAAAAAATAAAAAAGTATCGGAGGGGGATTTCAAATCCCCTTTCAGATGTTGCACGTAGGAGTTCTTGAGTGAGCTACAAACTACATTCTAAACAAAAAACTCATCAAAGCAATAAACATGGAAAAATGCTTGCAGTCAAGTCTTGCTCATTTCCTCTCACAACTAAAAGGTACTGCACACTTTACAAGTACATATGGGTGGTGTTACTCTTCATAAAAGGTTAAACTAAAGTCTGGGGCACAAGTTCTTTAACTAGAGGTTATGAACCCACTTGAATGGAACACTCGAGAAGGTTTCAAAGGGAGAAAAAAAAAGGATGAAAATTTCATACAATATTTTTTTTATTCAGTATATGAAGTAAACAGTTAGTTGTATGTTAGGATGATGGCTTTTCAGTTTTATAGGGTGATGAAAAGGCCATTTTTTGTAATAGTTCAATTTGCTGCGAGTCTGCAAACGAATAAATAATCATAATTAGTTAACTAATAGGAGTAGAGAGGCAAATGAGGTATCAAAATGATCAGAGTAACAAGACCTATGAGGGGTAACAGGCACCAGATGTACAAGATCTTCTCGTAAAAACTCATTAGAGTAACAAATGAAATCATAAATAAAAGGCTGAAATAATTAAAAAAATGTTAAAAACAGAAATGCTTTTTATTAAATTTGACTAGTTTTTACATTCATCCTAATTTTAGTTGTTTTTATACAACTTCATCCAATAATAATAAAGATTGATTTATAAAAAAGACTACTAGGTCTCATATGTAAAACAACATAATATGGTGCAGAGAGTCGGTTGTAAGGAGTGAGTTTATAAGTGTAAATCAGCTTCTGCTAATCCATGAAGTCTTCATGGCCGATTGGTAAAAGCAGCTAGACATAAACTAGTCCCCCTCTGGCAATGAGGGTGTGAGTTCGATTCTCACCGAAGGTTTACTCTTTATTTCCGATTGCACTGTTATTCATTGCCATAGAATTAATAAGTTGTATAAAAACAACTAATATTAGGATGAAGGTAAAAACTAGTCAAATCTAAAAAAAACGTGGTGTGTTACAATACTTCATCCAATAATAATAAAAATTGATTTAGAAATGCTTTTATTTAGAATGGAAAGACAGATACACACACACACACGATTGATGGTTACTAGCACTTGAAACAGAATTGGCAAACCGAGTTTGAATTTCAGTTTGAGACTGTTTCTATTCAATTTGTACTAATGCTCTTGGGAAAGGCATGAAACTGCTTCACCCTGCCCTCTGTACCAATGCCACATATCTAGACAAAACATTTCTCATCACTTGAATGCCACAATGTTGACAGAGAAGAGAGTAGGTGAATAAGCACATAGGCAAACCACTCTCCTTCAACTACCTTACCTACCCAGGCAGAAGCAGCAAGTAGCAAACATTGACACAGATCTGTGTGAGCGTGTGCACATAGCTTTTGTAATGATTTATTACAAAATATGCTTATGAAAATATATTAGATATACACATACATAAATATATAGACACACAGACAGACAAATTATATAGAGATACACACAAACATTAACTGGCATCTGTCAAGATGGTGTAACAGCTATTTAATGTTATTGTCTGGGTGATAAGATATTTCTGTGAAAGTGGTTTACTAAAATGCTCAATCACCCACTCTCTTGTCAACCATTGTGGAATGCCAGTGACAAGACATTTTATCAAGATATCTGGTGTTAGGGAAGAGCAGAGGGAGATGTGGATTCATGACTTTACCAAAGGCATTGGTGAACACAAGTAACTTCAGCTAAAATTTAAACTGTCTGCCAATTCCATTGTCCATGCAGATAAACATTTGCTTGTATAGCGAGCGGTGCTCTGCTCTTGTAGCCCTGTGCCAGACTAAGATTAGTTAATATCAAGGACATCTGGTATAGAGTGATGGTTAGCAAACTAGTCTCACTCAAACATTTGCTTGTATAGTGAGTGGTGCCCTGCTCTTGTAGCCTTGTGCCAGACTAAGATTAATAAATACCAATGCCCCATTGTGGAGAAATGTTTAGCAAGCTAGTTTTGCAGACCATTACTACTGGAGTGAGTTTGATCCTCAGTGGCTTACCCTCAGACTTCTGACCCTTGCCATGCTAAGCTGATCAAGGGACATTAGCATAGAGCAAAGTTTAACAAACTAATCTTGCAGATCATTATGACTATAGTGAATTAGATTCTCACTGGGTGCCCTGCATTTGTGGCTTTGTGCCATATTAAACAGACCATAGTAAATATCTATAGCATGATTAGGTTGACTATGTCAGTGTTTTAGGATTGATCTCTCTGCCTCCATCCCTTATTTTTCTCTCACTTGCATAATTGTTTTTTGGTCTCTGGTTCAACCTTGCTCAATAAATACACAAAATATATCAAATCAATATCTTTTTTTTTATTTTGTTGATATATTTTTATATTCACTCACACACACACACACACACACAATGTAACCGAAGAGGAAAAATACTAGTTGGTAATCAGCACTTCATAAATAGACAAGAAAGTACAGTTGAGGGTGTTAAAATAATACAATCTTCCTTCATATCCTGCAGAACGTGACTGACAGTCATTGTCATTGCTTATTGACTAGTGTACAGAAATTCACACACACATATTCAGACAACATTTCTTACGTTGAATGGGTGTGTGTGTGTATCAGAATCAAAAGCCAAAATGAATGGCAGGGGATTCTCAGTCTTTTTTGCACAGAATGTCATCCGCCCTTCTAAAATTGTCCAACTCAAAGTTGCTTCATTATTAACAATTTTTTCCTGCTACTATTTACCTTCATCTTAATATTTTTGTTGCTTTTCCGGTCTGAGAAAAGTTGTGATAAAAATCAACAAAAGTATTAAGAGGGTAAGTAGTAGCATAACAATGAAAAAATTGTTTACAAAAATGATTTACAATACTTAATCTACTAAAAAAAATAATTTGTTTATAAAAAGCTACTTATTTACCAGTGTACAAATATATAAATAAAAGGTCTAGTTTGACAGTTTTAGAAACCGTCAACCAAAACTGTCAACGTAGATTTCTTCAGTTTTCAAACAAGTCTGGCTGGCTGGCTGGCTATCTATATCTGTCACGTGTACAGCCCGCACGAGTGGAGATAGGTCTGAAAATTTTAACATTTACTTCTTATTATGTCTAGAAAAAACTGATTTATTTTTTGAAAATTCACCCCCCAAAATAGGTTTTAAGTTGGGGATTCAATTTACAAAGTAAGTTTATGCTAAATTGGTCCCTTAGTTTGTGTCCAGTATCGTTCATGATTGTTTTTTTCAGCAATCACTACCCAACAAAAGGTGAGGGAAGTAATTTATTCATTAATCACCCCTTCTGCCAATTTCTTTTGATTGATCACCTAACACGACATGTTGCCAAAAGACGGTCACGTGCCGATTGCTTTTGAGTGACTAACTAGACTTTTTCTTCTGGTGATTCACAATCAAAAGGTCAATAAATCATTGAGAGGATGGGCCTATGAGGAATGAAATCTTTGGTTCTCATGGGGTACAGCAACTTCCCTACCCTCCAACACAATAGGTCCTAGAAAAGTGGTCGAGCTGTTCTCACGACTCTACATTAGCTGTCAAACGAGAGAGGTAAACCTGGAAGCCTTTCAGCATGAGAACCAAGCATGGCCACCAACACTCTCCGATGGAGGAAGATTATGACTTGGGATCAAAAGTGACCTTCTGACATGCCTGGAGGACTTGTCTCCAGCTCAGACTAAAGTCCTTGATGCTAGCTGTGTAGTTTTTCATGGCGCTGCCATCATTCATATGATGAAGCCAGCAGTTGCCAAGTCATTTGATGAATATTACCCCCAAGTATTCATCCTCCTCAGCTGCACAATGGGTCACGTGCATACCTCGTTTGGGATACTTACATCCTTGGATACTTACAAGGATGATTCCCTGTTGGGCAGTGATTTCTAAAAAGAATATGAATTTTCATTAAAAAAGCATAAAAGCTGCCGGACACACACTATAGAACCAATTTGGCATGAACTTACATTGCAAATTGAACCCCACACTAAAAACCTATTTAGGAGGGGAATATTTCTAGACATAATAAGGAGTAAATGTTTAAATTTCCAGCCATCTAACTCCATTGGTGTGGCCTGTACGCACCATACATACATAGCCAGCCAACCAGACCAACTTGAAAACTGAAGAAACCTATGTTGACAGTTCTGGTTGATGATTTCTAATATTTGTGGTGCTGAAAACATGGAAACAGCAGCTTGTGGATGGCCGAAATGTTCTATGCCACTAAACACTGGCAGCCATTTTTCAAAATGGCTGCCATGGTATTCAGAATGCAAATCTGCAATGGCCCAATATACAGATTTCTTCTAAATATATCAAACTATATATCTACCAAATTTGGCACTTTCATCACAAAATGAACAATAGGTTAGCTATGCCACCCCACTAGAGGGAACATTGCTCATACCCTCTACACACACAATAACAATAATGTAATTGAAGATAAAAAAATACTTGTAGGTAATCAATATTTCATAAATAAACAAGAAAGCGTAGTTGTAGGCAGCCTGTAAGATTTAACACGACCACTCGACTCAACTCTCTCTCTCTCGGGCAAGTAAGTTCCTCAGCTTTCTCAACTGTTGGTCGAGTTAAAAAAATAAGATCTTTTATCACATTTTTAATATTTTATAATATTCAACTGAATTTATTTTTTGTCTCTTTTTTTTCAAAATAAAATCAGATATTTAAACATTCTAAATTCAGGCCTCAGTATTGTTTTGAACTAAAAAAAACTATTAACCAGTTAAAAAGCCGGAAAAAAAGAGAAAAGAAAGATCTACTGTTATTCCTCCTTGATGCCCATCCACAATAAAGATTATCTTTAATTAAGAGCAGAGATTAATGAATCAAGTTTGTATTTACTAAGCTTAACTTAGTAATATGACAAAAGGACAAATGAAGGTAGGAAGATTATGTTGCATCAAGTTTTCAAGTAGAGTGGGTCTGCCTGTCCCAAAAAGCAGCATTCAAAATCCTGGCTTTTACCCAGGCTCAAAGGCATAGACAACTGGCATCAGGAAGAATACAACTATCTCAGCTTTGAAGCAGGCTCATTAGTAATCGTTATGCTGTAATAAATTTAAAAAATAACAAATGACAATAGAATTATTATGTTAAGTGCAATTTAGATACAATGGGTCAAGGTACAATTCAAGCAGACCAACCTCCGACATCTAAAAAGGAGGCGTATCACAGATGCTTGCAAAAGACAAGATATATGCATTTTTGTTTTACTGTAAATCTAAGATTGCGGGTTCTAATCATCAAATTTCACCTACTTTGAATTTTTTTGGTTAGTCACAAAATAGAAACAGTCAACATGACCAGCATACTGCATTCGGTGTGATCATTTAAAAAATTGGAAAAGGGTGTGGTCAATGAATACTCTCGCCTTTTGTTGGGCAGTCTGAATTTTCAAAAAACAAGCATAAATGCTGCTTGTCACAAACTAAGGTACCGATTTAGCATAAACTTACATTGCAAATTTACCCCCCTCCCCCCAATAAAAACTTATTATGGAGGGAATTTTCGAAAAACAAAAAAAGTTTTTTCTAGACATAATAAGGAGTAAATGTTTAAATTTTCAGCCTTCTTGCTCCATTGGTACGGCCTGTGTACATGATAAATACATACAGCCAGACTGTCTTAAAGACTGAAGAAACGTACGTTGACAGTTTTGGTTGACGGTTCCTAAAAAAGCTTTTGGCATGTGCAAAATGGATCTTAAAATAAATTTGTTCAAGCGAGGGGGCCGGATCGGCGCTGCAGGAGCAAGGAACGACTTCAGAACAGGGTCACCGCAGTCAATTATGGGATGCAATCAAAAGTCAAGCCAGCCTGCGCATGCATGTGTTTCTCAGACATTGCAAATGGCGGACACATATGCAAGACACAAACGTGGTCTCTTTGAACAGGGTGACTTTCAAATTCATCACAAAATCAGCCAAACAAGTCTGGAATATATTATTCCAGAAGAGACAGCAAGATGAGATGAGAAAGTTGTTTGTTGAAATTCCACGAGTGTTGACTATGATATCATCAATCTATATTTCTGCAATTGCAGTATATAATTTTGTAAAGTAATTACTTATGGAATATATCTATATTAACTATAATAACATGCAAAGCCAAATGAACTGTCAATATATCATATACAAAATAAGATAACTGATAGCTTTCTTTGTTAATGATCAGTAGTGGAACTCTCCCATTTCGGAAGTCCTCTTTCTGTTCAAAAGTGTTAGCGGTTTTGGCGTCTTAGCATGTAGACGGCTGTGCGAATTGAAGAGTGTATGCGTTTATATTGTGTTATATCAAACAAGTGGATCTACAGAGTCTAACATGAACTAATATCTTTTTTATTATTATTGATTACTTTTGCTAACCAACTATATTCCGGTGGTCTCTACTACAACTATAACCTAATCTATTTTGGCAGACTGCAATAGGAAAATAAAGAGAAAGATACACAAATACCAAGTTTGATAACTAAAAACTAAAATTGTACTCACAAATTGTATACATATGTACGATAATGCTATATACACTATTAACATAGGGTTGGACCACATATAACACATTGAGACTACTTATTTAGAAATACACGAGGTGTAGCTATTAAATAACGAGAATGGGCTCATGCAAGTTAGGCATGTGCTAACCACATGGTATACATTGACCAAAGGGCAAATATAAACGACTGAAAGTTTCAATCTACTCACGTCTTCAGTTCGCTGTTACGCATTGCTTAAACTAGGCATGTTTTAATCACTGCTACCAAAGGTTTAGGTTATTCATGTGTTCACACATTTATATGTATGTATCGATTTATATATCTATCTAGGTATCCGGACTTCGCTCAGCCCTAACCGTTCATAGTAGAAACTTGAAATTTTGCACACACACTTCCCTCAACGAGTAGGGAAATTTTTTTTTTTTTTTTTAAATTCCCCTCCAAATTCCACTCCAAAATAGGGTTTTAGTGGGGGTGGGGGTTCAATTAACTTAGCTTATGCTAAATTGGTCACTAGTTTGTGCCCACTTTTTTTTTGAAAACTCAACTCAGCCCAATTTTTTAATTGTTCACCCCCAACACAGCATATATGAGTGGCAGTGATTCATAATTTCCTTTGGAATGCTAGTTTTTGAGGTGTTGTAAAAATGGTCTGTTCAAACATCGAGCAACGAACCAATTTGAAATTTTTGGTGAAATTTAACAAACAGCTACCAAATGTTTTTGTATGCTAATTGAAGATTATAGGGAAGAATGCACACGTGTTAAAGTGGCACAAGGGATTTTGTGATGGTCAAGAGGATGTCGAAGACGATGAACATGAAGGTCAAGAACCATCTCATTTCTGCAATCAATCTGATGCATAGTTGTTGATCATTTCAAATGATTCGTGCGATAATTTGAACATTGTTCTTGATGTGCATTTAATAGCCACACCTTGTAGAGACAGATGCTAATACACAGATGCAAAAAAATAAATGATGAAAAACATCTCTTCTTTAGCTTTACTAAAATTCAAGGTCACTGGGCAGACCCTAAATATTAATTGATTGGAAAAAAATGTTTGCTGTCTCTTTTCAACTAATATGGAACGCTTTAAGGGTATGCCTGTTCTGTTTTTTTCGAAACTTGCAAAATAAGGACCC
>VCCN01005588.1:3525997-3543522 GCA_006491835.1 Architeuthis dux | reverse complement strand
TCCTACAAATTTATTAGTATTGCTTTATTTTCACATCTCATAATGACTTTGGTCCCGAATTACTTACCCCTAATGTAAAGGTACCCGCAACACGGGCAGTCGCCTGGGACGCCAAGTGCCTAGGAGGCGCTGGTCATGAGACAGTAGGACTTTCCAAATGCAAACAGGAAAATAAATAAAATAAACAGAATGAAAATTCACTGAAGTAAGATCTTTCAGGAATATCTGACAGTTAAATACTTTATGTTGGGTGAAACTAAGAGAAACAATTAACAAGGAAATGCTCATAACCGACGACAAGCTCATTTAATTAATGCATTGGAATTTAAATTATTGATATTTATTATCAGTCAGTATAATATACTACCTATATTCCTATACATTAATTGTTCTCACTTTAATAAATAAATAAGATGATACTATAAGGGCGCCAAAGTTCAGCTTACCCAGGGCGCCAGGACCGGCCCTGTGTTTTGAACATAGATTGTTGCACATTTTTCAATAGTTACGCCTTGAATTGTATTAAAATAAATTAATAATTACTATTTGTAATTCGAGAACACTTTGTAGGTATCGCACTCTACTTGTACCGAGAAAACACCCAAGCAATCCTTCGGTGCTCCTAAGATTGGTGTTCAGCATTTATTTAAAACTGTAATGTGTAGAACAGCATAATGTCTGTCGTGTCATCCTATGCGTTCAATTTGAATGTTATGAACATTTAAATAATTTTAGTTTGTATTGTTCAAACTCCCACATTTACAAGAAAGAAAGAAATAATAATGTGAAGATAACAGCCTGTTTAGTTGTTTAGCGATCACTCTAGTCGTAGTATCTAGGAGACGTGATGCGACCCGGAGAGATTTTAGCAGACGGAAAATGTACGTCCGAGCTTTGGAGCAGGCAATCTTATAACCTTATTTTAGTTGGGGTATGCATGCAACAACTGCCTCAAAGAAACAGCTGCATCCGATTTTCATGTTCTGTCTAATTTACAATGAACTTAGAAGAAAGAAAAAAAGAAAGTATCAAATATTAGAATTTAAAAAAATATCAGGGTGTGGATAAAAAAAAGAAATTTAAATAAAGAAGGGGGTGGGGGCTAATATTGAATTACCTGGGTTAGTTAGGCTAGCTTCGGGAACTGAAGCATTACAAGTTACAACTCACAAGACATGATTGCATATTCACACGTTAAAAAAGACACCCATTGAATTAGAATTAAATAATTTAAAATTTGTTATAAACTCAAAACATACAAATAAAATGTTTAAAAACAGCATCCTGCCCCCCGCGCCCCGCGCCCCCAATAACAATATTAACATTTTAGCTCTAATTCCAATGTACTGAAAAAAGCAGATATTTTTGTTTTATACCGATTATTCAAGTTCCTTTTTTTGTTTGTGTTTTTTTTTTAAGAAAGAAAATACCCTCTTCAAAAATATTAGCACCAGAAAACCTTAGGATCCGAAAATGGGTTTTCTTCAGTGTGTAAATTTCACTTTGTTAAAATTCAATTTTCTTTCGTTTTTACTTTGTTATGAAAAAAGAACAAACAGAAAATGACTTTCCTCAGTGTCATTAAATATTAGTTTAGTTCAGAAGATGATATTTGCGAAATCAGATCTCTGTAAAAATCGTATTTAGATTTAAACAAATGAATATGGTTAGGTTCCAATAATTGAACTAACCCCACAATAAACATTGTTAACTTCTATATACATAGCTTCTCTGTGCATCCAAAGTTGAGGTAGCTTTTATGATGCTTATTTATTTAGAAGAAAATGGCAATCTCCTGTAGAACCTTTAATGTGCATTTCTTGGGGGTTGGGGGAGCAAAACTAGTGTGAATTAACAAGTTTACTTTTACAATTAACACCGACAAGAAATCTGTATTTCAAAAAAGGCTAGGGTCAAACAGTGGAATTAGGAAATCCTGTTACACCTGCTTTGCCTTATGAGGAGAGGAATCGAAATACCTTTTAATAGTTCATCATAACTTCAAAATGATGATGTGATGATTGCGAGAACACAGCACAAAAACAAACATGCATTTTCTTAAATGCAAGTAGTGTAGTAGAGAAGACCAAGAAGGGACCTAGATATTTCTCTATGCACATTTCACCGGTTGCTACTAGTTGTATTGTAGAACCCTTTCGTTTTCTTTTTTATTACTTAGAGACAGTTCCACATAACATGTGAGGTGGAGCTGAGTTAGTTGTGTCTTTTAGCCTTTCTTTACGTAAATAAATTGCACACATGCTGACATTTCTAGCTAAGATGTAAAGGCTCGCATAGTAGTAGCATGAATAAATATGCGAAAAAAACAAAAATCTATTCTCAGTATTAAAAGAATGATTTATCATTAGAATAATGGAGACTTTTTTTTCGGTATGTGATGTTTTAAAACAATGGAAAATGTCTTAACTGAACACATCACATAAGATTGTCAATTTTGTCATAGAAGAAAAATGAGAAGGGTAAACAATAAACATTAATCGATCTAAAAGGAATAAATAAATAAATAAAAATATTGATAATTTATGTAATATGTCGATTACGGCTATTTTGATAAAAAAAAAAATTTTTTTTTTTATAATATCCATAATCGGATCCCATATTTAGCTATTACCTTAGCTCCTTAATTCCAGGGTTTAATCAGAACGTTTTTGCGGGGTGTTGAAAACAGATTATGGATTTTCAACAAATAACCGGAATCAGTTCCATCTGACAAGACAATGCACCGGATAAAGGAAGGCCAATGTTTTAAGAATAAGATAGTCTAATTTCTTTTTCTCAGTGATGAGAGATTAAAAGCTAAAAATAACCTTGCGAAAAAAAAATGATGCCCTGCAGGCTGCAGCCATGTGAAGAATTAAACAAAAACAGGCAATGAAAATATTAAGTTTTAACAAAAACTATCATAAAACATGCTTTAAGCTTTTTGTGCTTTGCTTGAAAAGGGAGAAAACATTTTTCTCTATAACGTTACGAAACGAACTGTAAGACAGGGATTATCAATTATATTTGTTCTGTACACTACACAGTAAACGTAAAGTAAATAACTACTAATACTCCAAGCTGTATAAAAATACTACTAAATAGCATTTTACTATAAGCAAGACCATTCATAACAACTCGTTTGTATCCCCTACCCTTAATTTTACAGCCACTATTGTTCAGAATTGTGCCTACCCCGAGAGGTCACACACACAACATAACAAGGATTTGCTAATTTGAAATGTACAACAATTAAATATTAAAATAAAACGGAACGACCAAGAAAGGATTTTTAAATAGGGAGACTTGGTGGAGAGAGAGAGAGAAGAAAATAATTAATTCTAGTTTCGGCGTGAATACAATCATAAAACTGCTGAGGCCTAAAAAAAGAAATGGTTTTGCCGTACATTACAAAACATCCCGTCACTCACAAGATGATGATGTTGTCGTATATGGTAAATGTAAATGATGAATGATGAATGGAAGACTTACCTATAAAGATGAGAGGAACAGTAAAGGCGGAGAGTAAGCATAGATCCATTCGCTGTATTCTAGTGACTAAAATAAATATCGCACACGCTACATCGAACGGTGAGACTACTCTAAACGTTAGTTACTTAAAAGTTGTCGGAGTGAACGGTGAACCACTTAATATACAGGACGAATTGGGTGCGTCGATTATCTCAGCCTTTTTCTCTCTCTCACTCTCTACCACAGCCTTCTTCCTATTCGGCCCTCGAATAAGCTTAGCTTTTAGTACAGTACGGGGCCAAAATGGGGAGAAGATTGTGCTACGCCAGTTTTCCGAGTGAGGAGGGCCTCCTTGCCTAGAGAGAATAAATCAGCATTCAAAATCCTGGCGTTTGACTCGGCTCGAACACCGACCTCTTTTGCACCGGTTGTGGAAATAATACTATATTTCAACCATGAAGTAAAGTTCTTGATTAAGATACCTTTAGCAAGACATAACGGGAATGGGGCTAGAAGATTGCGCTGCGCCAATTTTCCAAGTGGGGAGAGCCTGCTTCTTACCTAGAAAATAAATCAACATCATTCAAAATCCTGGAGTTTGACACGGGTTCGAACACCGATCGCTGGCACCGGTGGGAAATAAACTATTTCAACCACGTAGCAGATTTCTTGATATTTAAGTTGGCTTAATAAAACACTTAGCCAAATAAATGGGAGAGAAGATTGTGCCACGCCAATTTTCCAAATTAAATCAGCTGATTACATAGTTTACGCGTATGATGTGTCACTCACTGTGATGGGGTGGGGATAAGAGAAAATAATGCTTTATAACTCGTTTTTTCTTTGTTGTCTTTTCCCTTTAACACTATCGTTTTATCTCTAATGAGTCTGGCAATAAGGCCACTGGTAGTGTAGAGCATCCAGTCAAGATCGAACTCAGAACACACACGTATGGTCTTACTTAGCTCGCTAACCATTACACCACGGCGAGATGGATAAGTAAAGCGTCCGTCTCTTAAGAGACAACACCCAATGGAGTATACACCCATGGAGTGACGAAGACCCGGTTTCTGTTGCATGCGTCAGCTTAGTGATCCTTGCAAGTTTCAAGTCTGGTCGAGACCAGGACTTTATTCTTACAAATGTTTATGACCACCCCTAGGTAGGATGCAAGGGATATCTCCACCCGAATCACACAGCTTAGAGTGTATTCAATTAGCTGCTGAGTGCACAGGGAAATCTGTCCTAATGAAGAGTGTTTCCACACTCTTCGCTCTGGAATCGAACCCAGGACTTTCTGCGTGCTAACCATTACGCCATCCGAGCGGACGGCGAAGATGCTATATACATTTACTTTATTTATGTCAATGTTTAGCAACATTCCGCTTGGTCAGAACAAAATTGGCAAGTAAGAGAAAATATTCAAAAGGCTCCAGTCCCTATTGGCTAGTCTACTTATAAAATCTACAATACTTCCTTTAGTAAATCTGTTTCGCAGTTTACTGCTATTATTTGTATTATTACCGGGATCTACCGTAAGATCGCCCATGTGTGGTTATTTTAGATGGGCGTTTATTTGGGGGTCAAGTTTTTGTAGATGAAAATTTGAAAGCATCTATGTTTTAGTGCACTTTAGTATAAACAAACTAAACTGGACAACTTAAATACACATATAATAATTAAGGCCTCACAAATCTGTCAATTCGTTGTATAAACAAAAAGTTGCTTCAAAGAAATTAATTCGCTCGATACTTCTTCACTATTGCTGAATGAGTTTGAAAACAAACAGGTTATATTATTTATTTTTTCCAAAAATTAAATTATTTTTTGTGTTTGCAGGTACTAAATACAGTCTATATAATATATAGACTGTATTTAGTATATATATATGTGTGTGTGTGTGTGTGTGTGTGTGTTCGGCTATCGTAGCAACTTTAAAAAAAACACCGTCCAAAGAAGTACCAAATACGATTAATATGAGTTGCCGATTGATAGTGAAGTGAATAAAAGCACGTAAGTCGTAACTTTTATTGTTTCATTATGCTCAATGTATCAGTTGTGATGGCCTTCGTCATGTCTGAGAGTAAGGGAGAGATTGAGCTAACCTCCTCTCACCTCGCTATACTAAATTTCAATCATCAGCGACAGCTGCTGTTGATTGAAACAAAAATGTGATCTCAAGCTAAAAACGTGTATATCTTTTGATCGTCGTCTTCGTGGTTGAACCTCATTATTTCGACCTCATTTGACGCAAAGCCAACTGTAGACCCGAACTCAGCGGCGCATCGCTCGGAATAACCTACAGTGAAATTGAGAAGTAGGTATACTGTGGACATTGGGAAGTAAGTATACTATGGACATTGAGAAGTGTGTATACGCCGTACCCCTGCGGACCCCCTCCCACATTAACACCACTGTTCATAACTGGTGCTATTCTACATCGAAGTCTAATAATGGCCTGGGCTATTATCTGGTCCATTCTTTCCACCCAAATTTGTCTGTTTTTCCGTTTTACCACCCTGGGCGATCGTACAGTAGATCCCGGTATGATTTACAAAGCCCTACACCCCAAAGACTACAGACAGATCATATGTGGCAAAAAAAAGAAAGAAGGCGACAGAGGACTCATTAGCATCGAAGACTGTGTCCAAACGGCCAAAATGGAACTGGAAAAATATGTACAAAAATTAAGAAGTAGCAAGCGAGGGAGGAATGAAAAACCTTTTAAATCGAAAATACCGCTTATGAACAATTATTGACATGGCCACATAGAGGACACCTGAAGAGAGAAACGGAATCCCTTTTGGACCAAACTACATCAAGGCGAAGATTGACAAAACCCAGGAAAACAGCAAATGCCGCCTCTGTGGGGAGCTAAATGAGACTGTAAACCTATAATCAGTGAATGTAGTAAGCTGGCCCAGAATAAATTTAAAATAAGCACGACAGAGGAGCAACAGTCGTACATTGCGAACTGTGCAAATGACTTGGGTTCGACCATGCAGACAAATGGTAGAAGAAGAAAAAGAAGAAGAAGAAGAAGAACAACAACAACAACAAAGAAAAGAGGTGCATGCTCATCGACATAACAATACCATCTGAGAGAAACACCTCAGTAAAACAAAACTGATTTGTCTGCAAACCCTCCCCACTCGGAGGATTGGCGCAATACAATCTTCCTACTAATACAACTGTAGACACAGGGGAAAATCCATATCCCCTTTCTTTGAATCCAGTATGAGGTACTGTCTAGTAGACTAATCCCCAGTGTCAAATCATTTTGGCCACACATGAGAGTTGTGACCAAAACGTGTAGCACTCGTGTGCTTGTTAACTGTACGGAATTACAATGTAGACACTCGATCTACCACGAATCTCTTAATCTTTCAAAATATTATTGTTTTCATTCCATTCATTCATTCTCTATCTCTTTCCTATATCTCTCTTTCTTCCTCTCTTTCTTCCACTCTTTCTTCCACTCTCTCTCTCTCTCTCTCTCTCTCTCTCTCTCTCTCTCTCGTATGTCTTTATTCTTTTTAGAGCCTCCTCATTTCGTAACTTCTATTTATTCATCGAATTCTATTTATATTTTACTTATCTCATATCAATCTTTGGACAACCGAGCAACATCTATTATTTTTATCTATAATGAAATTAATAACTGACATTTCGTGAATCTCATATAGTTTTACAATACACACTCATGTAATTAACACCTTCAGCGCCAACATTTATTCGCTGACGTGTGAAGACCAAGAATAGAACTCAGATTCCGCAGATCCTAAATATCATCGTTGGAAAGCAGGCGGAGTATAAAATGAAGACAAGGCGCGATTTAAAAAGGGGGGGACGTTGCATAATTAACGTCGTTCGGTTCCTTACAGGTAAAGTAGCGAAAACGTTAATTAACGTCTTTTGGCACTGAACGTGATAAGTGGTAGAATCTACCTGGTTTTGACTGCACAACGTTTCTCTGATAATTTTAAACGTGTGTGTTTTATAATTTATCGCCAGGATCCCGGATAACTAAAATTACAGGGTGTTCCAAAAGTCACTAAAGAGTTTAAAAATTAAATTCCTATATATATAAAGGTGTTTTGTGGTTGTGGTTGTGTGTGTGTGTGTGTGTGTGTGTGTGTGTGTGTGTGTGTGTGTGTGTGTGTGTGTGTGTGACGGATATATAAAATTAAGTGAACCCTGTCATGATTGTCCGACCTGGAGATAAGCAAATGATGTATCCATTACACCACTGTCCTGATGTTTGTATACAGGGTGAAATTAACATGGAAATACTAAGTTATGCTTTCAGTTTTATTAATGTTATTTGAATTCACTTAAAGAAATTATAATTATTTCGTTTATATTTGTCTTTTTTCCCACAAATATTGATGGTTAAACTCATTCAAAACAACGTAAGCTATATTTAACATTTTCCTTGAATTTCTATTACATTTTTAACAAGACATCCGTTGCTTTAAAGTTTAAAATCTATCACCGCTTTGATTATATTTTTCAACTGGTAATTGATTTCATTATTGTTGGGATATTAATCTCATTGAAGAAAAAGAAAAATAGATTGTGTCGGTTCCCTCACTTTGCCTTCACATTTCCTAACGTCCAAACATTTATTCTCCAAATATCACCCAAATCGGCTCCCACAGATTCCCGCCGTCGAATTGAAAAAGGCGCAAACTTCAACAGCCCCTTGATTGCTTAACAGTTATTTTGGACTTTTCGACCAATGAAATTCATCTAATTTTCAACTGTTCTGCGAGCCTACCTAATTCTTTATAAGCAGTCGACACACAGATTTTCCTCAGTTATCAGTTACAGCTTAGCTGCCTAGAAGTCACGGCTGTTCGACTCACACATGCATTCACACTTGTACTCGCCAAGTCAGGCAATCTAACAATTCACAATGGCAACGCAAGTAATTCCCTGATTTTGACTCAAACATGCATACGTATGCATATACACACTTTTACAGTTTCGTATTGACTCAATCGTTCCAGTAAAACTGAACATTTTCTTAATGCAAGAAGCATCACAATTGCATTGAATCGTTCATTGTTATTTCTTGAATAAATTATATATGTTATATATACATTTGTCTAATCATTTATTTCATTGAACTTTGAACAAGGCTGAATGTATAATTGCAGATAGAGAGACATATGTTCTGTCATATTTCCTCCATGGACTCGTGCCACTAAAAAGAGGTAGCACAAGGCCCTATAAATGCAATAACATTTTTTTATACTTGAGACGAATGTGATATTAAGTTGACAGAAGGAAAGTCCAACCAGGCGGTGGGTAGGTATGCTATTTTCATTATTCTTTACACTTCGAATTTTTTAACAAACTGTTTTTTTTTCTTGTATTTCTTTTCTCGCTTAGATCTAATATAAATATTCATTGGCTATGAGGGAAAATCAGGTTAGTTTGTGAGCATATGATTATTGTGTCGCAGTTAATGTTACCACTCCGGCTTTTCGTCCCAGGAACGCCGGGAACTTCAGTTAGTTAAATGAGGTATATGTATTTTGTCGCGTCGCAGTTTATGCTTGTTAAGATAAGCGGACAGTGGGATGAGTTTGTTAACTCTAATTGAGACGAGACACACGACTAAAAATCAAAATTGCTTAATAAGCAGGTGCAGATCCAGGGGGCTCCGGATCCCGTGTCCATATCCCTCTTTCTCGGGCAAAGCACAATTAAAACATTTTTAGATATCTAGACAAGGAAGTTTTATAAATAAAACCCCCAAATAATCCAAAGTAATCATTAATTAACCTTAATACACACATTTATTATTTTGTTTTCGTCTATTATAAGTAAGTATTCCGTCTTATTCTTGATATAGTCCGCTCTCTTAGTGACTATAGTGCTACAAAACGCGCAAACATTATTGTCATATCTCAATTAGAAAATATTCTACAGGTAATACAAATTTAGTGAAATATTTTACCAACTGTCGCGTATGGCGTGCTTTGGCTATGAAAGTGTTACGGACGACCGACTCAGAATGGCTACTCCACATGAAATACGAAAATAAGGCTTCCTACATTTCGGCCGAGTCTAGTCTAGCGTTTCTTCACTACTACTGTAGTGAGTTGGTCACACGCGCTGAATGCAAACGTTGTTCTGTCCACCATGCGATGCAGATCACTCACATCCCTCGCCTCAAACAACAAACACGTTCTGCAAGCTCAAATCGCTTCGTGACCAACCTCTTCTCTACCACTACGGAACAACCTTCTTCTTCCAAATCTCTCTCTCTCTCTCTCTCTCTCTCTCTCTCTCTCTCTCTCTCTCTCTCTCTCTCTCTCTCTCTCTCTCTCTCTACGATCGTTTCACCCCGCATGTTTTTATACCCATTTTATTCGACTTGACTTATTTTTCTTTCGTTATTAAATTTATATTTCCGCTCCATAAAACCTACATGGCGGCATAACCCTTTCTTCCTCAGACAGCTCTGGACTGACCGGCCAATCCCCGCTTTCCGTTTGCATCACGTGACCTCGACCCCAGGACAATGGCGACCCTCACAGTCTGCTCAAGCAGCAAACACGTGTGGCCACTTGTTCCAGCATATCAATAGACCTTTTTAGGACTCAAGTCTTTTCATTCTACACCGGTCAAATATGCAAACCGGTCCTTTTCAGGGCCACGGTCTCTCCAAACTATACGACTATGCACCAGCCCTTTTTAGGGCTAAAGGAAGTCTCCTCGTCCTCTTTCCATTCAACACACTAGTACACCCATTCAGCATCCCCACGTACATAGCCATAACTTAGCCGACCAACATACTAGTCGTTAAAAGTATTAATGTCATTATCGTTCCATATATAATAAAGCTGTGCTGAAAACAAGATCAAAACTTTGTACAATTACCAAAATACTGCAATTATACTTTTAAACCAACCACTTCAGCTTAAAAATAATATATTGGATATTAGTTACACATTTTTATTTCCAACGGTACATATGGGTATTGTTAGCACCTTAAACATTACATGTTTTACAAAACCTATCAACTTAAGTCTTTGTTCGAGTAGCGTTCTTGGACAATGTCCACCCTTTTGACAGTCTTCAGTTTTGGTCTGATGTGTTGCACAAACTCTTTTGCATATTCTTGGAAGGTGTTTCCTGTTGGGTGAATTGTGTGCAGTAGTAATTCACCATCTTCAATTGAGCAATCAAATATTTTGTCAACTTGGTTCAAAGAGTTTTAGTAGTTCTGACTTTGTTCCTGTTTAAAGTTGTCCAAAAAGAATGGTGGGTGTGGTTGATTTTCATGAGTGAAAAATTCAGCCAAGTCTCCTTGTCTCTGCTGATTTGCAAACAGACCCTTAAGCACGGTGTGTAGCTGAAGCCAGACGCACATGGTTTGAGATAGGGTAAAATTTCAAAAGAACCAGGTGTCCGGGGGTAAAACTTGGGATGAGGAGTTACCAGGCGCCACTGTGCGCTCCCGGTGATAGGGAATCGGTCTTCACGGACAGACGAAGTCGTTTTTCGCCCGGTCTCCCTGGTGAATTTATGGACATTTTTCCTTGATCGCGCCGAAGCCGGGGTCAGAATAACTTGACTTTGTGACACCAGGGTTAATCCGAAACACGTGTTCAGCGCACACACACATTTCTTGGCCCATACTAAGTCATTGCCGGGCTCTTCCAGCCAGTCCAGCAGAAATCATCTAGGACGCACGGTCTCTCCTCATCCGATCCCGACATCAGAATCCCAAGACCATCTACACCGGCAAAAGGCGAATTACGGTAACAGAAAAGAGTTTTTACCTTTGTCTCAAACCTTTGTGCTCTGGTTCAATTCGTCTCGAACTAGATTGCCACTCCAAACAAGCTTCATGAACTCATTTCTTATTTGTAGATATCGAGTGATTGTGCGTTCAAATGCTGCGTGTGTTATCTACGATGTTTTTACCGTCTATATGTGTTTCGCCTAATTCACGGCCTTATTGTATTTACAGTTTTCTACGTTCAAACGTAAACGTTGTGTGTGTCGGTTTACGATGTTAACCGTTTTATATGTATTGTGTATTTTGCCTAATTCATGGCCTTATTATTGTGTTTGCGGTTTTCTACGTTCAAACGTAAACATTATGTATGTGGGTTTACGATGTTAACCGTTTTCGTGTATTGTGTATTAGCCTAATTCATGGCCTTATTATTGTGTTTTGTGTATTTGCCTAATGTGTTTATTGTGTTTGCTGTTTTCTACGTTCAAACGTAAACGTTGTGTGTGTCGGTTTACGATGTTAACCGTTTTATATGTATTGTGTATTTTGCCTAATTCATGGCCTTATTGTTGTATTTGCAGTTTTCACGTTGTACTGAATGTGTACTGTACTGAATGTTGTACTGTACGTAAAGTTAACGTTGTAATAAAGATCGTTCATGTACACCAGTATGAAACGTCAAACCTTTTCCTTCGTCACGAGTACGAGCCGGGCTGTAGTTACACGGTTCTACACTAGACTTCAGTGATGCAATTTGTTCCCCAGTGATGTCTTTTGGGGGTTTGGGTGTTTTGAACAATGGCAGAAAAATGTGTCCAATTGTTGTTTGGACAGTTCTTTCTCGTTTGACAAGAACTTCTTCTTTGACAGACTCATAATGCTTCGGTTTAATGTTCTTTACATTCTTAATAGTTGTGATAACATACTCATCAGTGCAAGAACGTGTACTGAGCACTAGTAATTCTGAACATTTGTCTTCAGATGGCTTGCCAAATTCGGCTTCATACTTTGTTCCAGAAACTGTGATGTTTGTAATCAGTGCTAGCATTTAAAGTGCAAATTGACTCTTCAAACTTATGAAGAGGGCGTGGTTGCTCTGGTCCAGCTAACATCCAGCGATGAAATGCTTGTAGATTTGGGGTCAAACCTACAGCACCACCATCTCCTTTCACTTTTTAGTTCTCTCGTTCACGCGCCTGATCTATAGGCATGAATGAAAAACGTTTGCCTGACTTGTTCATAACCCAATTCCTTTAAAATTCAGACTTAGTTTTCTCGGGTTGGGACATCATATCCCTCAGGGGAATTCTTACCCAGGGGTCTTAATATTGTTGTCAAGACTAAGTTATGTGTTTTTGTTGAATTACTAGGAGTCCTGGTGTTAGTTCTCTCCTAATTGTTTTATTATTTTTGGTATAATTGGTAGTAAAATTACCTTGAAATGACCTCTAGGGGTCACATGATTCATAGTGGATTGAAGAAATAAGGTCATTTTTGTAAATCTCAGGGTTGAATTTGTAGGAAGATACTTAGCATTAAATTCAAGTTTGTAAGCAATTTTGTTTCCCTTTTTAAACATATATAATTCTAATGCCGGCCATTTTTGAAAATGGCCGCCACATCCATAATATAATTAATTTTAGGTGGATTCATTGAAAATATTATTCTTATATACCTAAACTATAAGTTCTGAAAGATTGATAATTTTGTCCAGCATGTAACACTTCACCTTATTTTTTGCACTAAGGGAGTTTTTCATTTATTGGTTCTATGATAAATTTCTTTGACTATTTTTTTTTTTACTTTACTCTTTCGTCAATTCTAGTGCTAGAAAGCTATGACTCAAATGTAAGTGAAAAATACCGGATCACATATTACTTTCTTGTTTTACTTTACTCTTTTGTCAATTCTAGTGCTAAAAAGCTATGACTCAAATGTAAGTGAAAAATATTAGATCACATATTACTTTCTTGTTTTTGATGTTTTAAATTTGTTTTCTTTTTCACGTATCTATTTGTAAGAAGATTTTCCATTTGGACACCACCCAGCTCAAAATCCTGAATCCGCCCCTGATAAGGGGCATTCTCAGTTTTTAAGTCTAGCAACGCTATCGTTAGGCTTTGGGTCCAGTGTCCTCATTTGAGACATACGCATCCCTGTATTTTCCGCTTAACTACCTTGTGCAAGAGAGACGTTTCAACAGCGTCTCGCTGCCGCTACTACACAATCAGGTTTTGACTCTATCGGGCAGCCTCCAATCCTTCTGCTATTTCTTCTAGGACTCTCTTTAGTCCGTCCCAGTATAGGACTCGAACTCTCTTGTTACTGTCACCACAAAATGTTCGCCTGCCTCGATGGTAGAAATCGTCGTGGTGTAATGTTTAGCAAGCTAGTCTCGCAGATCATTACTTACGAGTAGTGAGTTCGATCCTCACTGGGTTCCCCATATTTGTGGCCATGTACCAAAACTAAGCAACGCTTAGTAAATAACTACAACTCAACAACTCACAACTATAAAACATGTCTTTCATCATTAGGACTAGCTTACAGACGCCACGTCACGGTATAATGGTGTTAGTAAGCTGGTCTCGAAGACCATTACTAGTAACTAATGTTCGGTTCTCACTGGGGCGTACTGGTGGACTTGTGCTAAAACTAAGCCACGATTCGTTTAGTAAATATTTATACTACTAATACGCTTGTCACGGTCACCGTGCGTTACGCTGTGATTGGTCAATTCGTCAAAAACTGAACAATTACCACAGAGATAATTTTGGAACGCAGAAATTTGAATAAAACAGACGACAGAGACTTTCGTTTTTTTTGTTACGTTACAGAATTACAAGTTTGTAAAAAATCTGGGTCAAGATTCGGTTTAGCAAACCAGAGTAATTTTTAATGAAAATGTATTACTTTTTTTTTTACTATACATTCAATAAATTACTTTAAATTATATAAATTAAAATATTAATTATTTCATTTAAATTATTACATATTTTATTTAAAATATTACTTATTTTATTATCATAAATTTTTAAAAAATTAAAATATTACTTATTTTTTTCCAAATATTACTCATTTTATTTAAAATATTACTTATTACTATAAATGAAAAAATATTCCTTATTTTATTTAGAAAGAAAGTGGGTAGTAAAGGAAATTAAGTAGTTTACTGAATTGGTAGGAGGGCAGGTTAGGTAGTTTAATAAGAGGGTAGGAAGAGAGAGAGGAGAGAAAGGAAAGTTAGATAGTTTAATAAGAGTATATAGGAAGGGAAAGAGCAGAAAAGAATACTAGGTAGTTTACTGAGGGGTCTTTTGCATATGAAACCAATACATATTCATATATTTAGATAAAACCATGGACCGGCAACGAATATTGGAATAGATAAGGGATAGGGTGAGAGAAGATAAGAGGCATGATATCATGGATACTGTTAGTTGTCAACACCCATGGAATTTCCAGGGGATCCGGCTAATAACTAATGTTACAGATTCATGTATTTTCCCGTCTAGAAAGTCCCAAACTTAGCCAAGAAAAACACTTCTTCCTCCTCACCCTGCAACTACCAACAACCACGTGTGAACTGACTCAAAGGCTCACTCACTGCAGATTAGAGTTTCCTGCTGAATCAGTCTCTGGAATTAATCCTATTTAGTGAACCCAAAACAATGTCCATTCCCGCTCAAGCACTCCTTACCCTGCTGAGTTTTTTCATTTAAAGAAAATGCTGCCAACATTATCGCAACTCTACTTTTTTTTTCTTTCTCTTATGAAAGAATTGTTATTCTTTCAAAAGAGAAGGTAAAGAATAGGAGGTTTATGTATGACGAACGCAGAGAGACAGGTAGCAGAGTAAAGCCGGAAAGTAGGTTCATTTAATTTATAAATTATGCTTTTAATAAATATAAATGTTATTTAATTATAACGAATAGAGGCTAAACGCCAAAAGTGTATTCAACCATAAAGATGGACGTGTAACGAATTTAATTGCGTATCTTACAAATCTTAGACTTACTTTGGGCATTTAACATACGGGGATTTAATTCTGAAACGACATAAAAGGTCAACATCCTGAAAAATATATGCATTATTTATTTAATTGAAACGAAACTTTGTCTAATAATGTTTATTATTTATTTACAATTGCCAATAATCCCCCCCCCCCCCGTTGGCCTTGCTCGTAGAGTTTTCGCACTTTGCATGAAATATGGTGGTTATGCATTTGAGAACGCCGTTCCTCTTCTCCATCAGTTCATGAATTATCCTTTTTAGTTCATCCGCTGTTTCGGGGTTGAAACGATTCTCAGACACCTCCCTTTTGATCAGTACATTGACGTTTTCTATAGGTCGGCATCGCGGACATTTGTTGGATTATCTTTCTTCGGTATCACAAAAATTTGCTTGGGTTCCAAGTAAGCAAGGACCGTTTTTGTATAATGGTAGTTGGCTTTGTCCACTATTATATTTTGCTGAAACCACGGTAGTAACCGCTTTTGCAAACATGGCAACTTATACAATTTCTGGTTAATGGCAATTCCCTGGCGCCGTGCGAAGTATGGTGATACGGCAATATCACTTATGGCGTACCATACTACAATTTTAAATGGCCATTTCTCGACCTCATCATATTTCGCAGAATTTGGAGTACTTTCAAGACCCGCAGAATAGAAATCATGTCCAGAAAATATAATCATTCCTCGTAATGTAGGTTTCGTCGTCCATCACTATGAAAGTCCGAGCAGTGAAACAGAGTCTGTACTGGCGCCCAAGAATGGTTTGTATTTCATCAATTTTCTTTTGGGAATACATCGGAACTTGCTTTTGCTTGTGGTATTGAATGCCGTAGTACTTCTTTACTGTTTAAATGACAAGTTGTCAGGCGGAAATATCCGGTATGGCTTCCGTTTATCTTTTTATTGCTCAACAATCTTTGGGTTCCAATTTCTCCAGTTCCGAATCTTTCAGCCGACCATCAATAAAATGTCCACATTTCTCATACATCTTTACAGTTCCAGATCGGGTACTTTTGTGACAGGCAACATTTTCTTATATATGTTATACAGATTGGAGAGTTGCAATAAATTGGTAATACATATTGGAGAGTTGCAGCAGATTGGTAATACATAGTGGAGAGTCGCAGCAGATTTACAACGCTGTTTCGCCTTTATAGATGGTAGAGTTGTAGTAGATTGGTTATACAGATTGGAGAGTTGCAATAAATTGGTTATACAGATTGGAGAATTGCAGTAGATTTGTAATACAGATTGGATAGTTTCAGAAGATTGGTTATACAGATTCTTTTAATAGACATTCATGCCATGTTCATGTCGCAGATTTTACAAATACGGTAATGTACTGACAGAATGACGCACAGTGTGTGAAAGACTCGCCCAGATTTAAGAACTTGACTCCTCCGTGTTTATACTAACATAAGTAATCGCCTAACTGCGTCAGACATACTGTATATGCCGAGTTATAGGACGCAATTCTCTCCCCCCCCTTAAAAAAAGATATTCAAATATAACACTGCGTCCAATGCGCTGATATCATGGATGAGAGAACAATCACCAAAGTATCGAGCTACAAATAAGAATACGTAATGAAATATACCAGAATTCTTCTTTCTCGCTCCCAAAACGCTGTTTTAAACGTGTGTACGTTTTATAGGTTGGCAAATATTGTATTTGTTGTGTTGGATGTGGGAGTTCTTGCGTAGTTTATTGCCAATCACACGGTGTGTTAGACGTGCGAAATAAACGTCTACAGAAACGTGAAAATTTACCCAGAAGAAAATACGGTAAATAACAGAATAGGAAATCGGTTTTGAATCTCAAGTTGAAGTTTCTCATTTGATCACCAGATGGCGATGGCAGTCAATCTTGACACGGGCTTTGATGACCACAGAAGACGAAAAAGAAGAAAAACGTAAATCAAATGACGAAGTTCTACGTTTGTTCCGGGACACTAATGGGTTCTCCCGGAATTGAGTATGTGGATAAGGTGGGGACTGACGATGATTCGACATAATTGAAACGGATGTCTGACTTGAACTGCGTTTATGATTCTGTTGACAACAATGCTCGTCGTATGTTGCTCAGCAGTGAAGGAGTGTCACAGGCCATTAGAGATGGCCGGGGGCCAGCAGGGCCTACCGTGCAACCCCACCCCCCATGATTCTACATTTAGGGTAACGAAATGTTCCTTAGGATGTCCTCTTTCAGAAACAAAGATGTTCTCAAGAAAAGGTTGAGTAGAACTACCTCATTTGCATAAAACAAAATGGCCGTCAGCA
>VCCN01005588.1:3469998-3481985 GCA_006491835.1 Architeuthis dux | reverse complement strand
GACGAAGTCCCGGTTTCTGTTGCATGCGTCAGCTTAGTGATTAGTCGCAAATCTGGTTGTGATCAGGACTTCATTACTAGTTTTTATGAACACCCCCTCTTCCGAAGGGATACCTCCACCCTCATCACACAGCTTAGGGTGTACTCAATTAGCTGCTGGGTGCACATGGAAATTTGTCCTAATTAAGAGTTTTCCACACTCTTCGCTCATACCGGGAATCGAACCCGGGATCTTCTGCGTGTGAGGCGGGCGTGCTAACCATTACACATTACACATATTCGAGCCTACGCTCCAGTCACTTGCACCTCCCACCATCCCCGAGGACTCTGCTTAACATACCATAATCACCATGTTTGTGTCTTGGAACACTCAAACATTATCCCATATAAATTAATGGTAATTGCTCCTTCGCTTTACGTCATTTCGGCTTATGAAAGGTTTTAATAGAAACGCTCTACTTTTGGATAACGGACAAACCTTTTGGATAAACCTGTAACAGCGTAGGTGTAAATGTTTGTGTGTGTGCGTGTGTGTGTGCGTGTGCGTGTGTGTGTTTCTTCTGGGTCATTCCAGAACTGATTTCAAATAAACTTGGAGCCTGACCTACGCTTTGCTTGAATTTTTAGAATTTTTTAAAACTGGAATTTTTTAAAACAGGAATTTTTAACTTATTAAGTATAAAGGTTTTATGTTGCTGACATTGGTTTTTATGTTTTTGTCTGAGACGATCCGTTGTTTATACTTGATGGATATTTTAGAATGTCCTTTTTTTTCATTCATTTGTTTTTCCTTTTTGCTTAAGGTAATCTAATCTCGCAGGAATTCATTATATGGGTCACTAGACATAATACACAAGGCGTAAGACATAATATAATAAACAGGTTTTTGAAACAACTTCAATGTAACAACACGCCTGGCTGCTGCAGGGTCAAACTCCACTCCTACTTCTATTCCGGCTGAAGATGATTACTGCAACTTTTATGTTGTATGTATAATAAATAAATTCGTAGATATGCAAGACTTGGCAAGACTAGTAATAGAGACGGCTACCAATCACTTGGTCGTGATTTCAAACCACGGTAGGGAAATGTTGATTTTATAAATGTATTTATTTATTAGAATGAATGCGTATTCCTAACATAAGTGTTCGTAGATATGCAAGACTTGTCAATTTTAGCTCAGTCGGTAAGAGAGCTGCCTACCAATCAGTTGGTCGCGATTTCAAACCACGGTAGGGGAATGTTAATTTTGCATATCGGTTTGGTTTAACGTGACGACACAGACACACAGTGAAGAGTTTACTCCCCTAAATTTGATGAGGATTATTCTTGTTGTTGTGGTTACGGTAGAAAAACAAAGTCAACTTCATACTTGGACTGGAGTTTGACAAAATTCTTCATTCCGTAGGCCGGTCACCTTTGTTGTCTAGTGGTATGGATGTTGGTGGTATGGTTATTATGGTTGAGAGTTCTTGCTTAATCGAAATGTTGGTTGGAGAGAGACTGGTAGGTTGGACAAGAAATGAAGTTTCTTCTTCAGTCAAACAAGGAGCCCATTTCGTCTGACCACCTCTGACCACACGGAAGAGCGGGGGTGTTTTAACACCCTTTCTCTGCTGTTCTTGCTTGTGTTGACGCTGACCATTCTGGTAAGCTGGTCGCTTTTAAAAAAATACGTTTTTATGGTTAAAGCCACGTAATAATACGTATACATAAACCATATGACCTGATTACGTGCTCAGCCCCCATTCGAACACGTGTACAAACATGACCTTCTGAGATCAAGCCACGCTGTTGAATATATCACACATACACAAAAAAATAACCTTGATATCACGTTCTAGCGAAGAAAGACCGACCGTCAGACACACACATGCGCGTAAGCCTTACATACATGATGGTTTTAATATAAATGATGATTACTCATACAATTTGATTGAAAAAAATAAATAAAGGTTCTAGCGCAAAAGAAAGCGAAAAAAATAAACCTCTTCCAGGTGTTTTCATTAAGTGCCTTTGTGTTCTTCTGCACAAAAAGCAGATTCAATATTGGGCGGTCATGTTTTAAGCAACTGGCGCCAGGCGATGGAACCACATAATGGAGCGGTCGATTGGCTAACACAGGAGGAGGGAGAATACGTGGCCATTTGTCAGAATCAAAATCTCTTGTTGTCTGCGTTCGATTTTTTTCCCGCTCTCGCTGACAGGAGAGTGTGACACGCTAATTGCTTGCATTGCTAACAAGACAAGGAAATAATGGACAGTTTGATTACTTAGTTCTTTTCACTGGCTGCTGGCAATATCATTCGTCTCGATTATGAAAAGAAAGAATTGACTCAGGGTGGAGAGTGATGGCAAATATTTACGCAACTGCTCTCATCCATCTGTCGATCTATCGCTATACCAATCGATATAGTTTAATTTAGGCATCTATCGATAAAAATCTACGCGTATATATATGTGTGTATATGTACACAAGGCCACAATTGTAGAGTACCCTGTGAGGACCAAACTTACTACAGTTGTAATAGTTTGCGAGACTAATTTGATAACTTCATTTTTTAGTTGTTTCTTTTTATCACAACTTAGACGGGTGATAAAAACCAACTAAAAAAAATTAAGTTAATAGAAAATACTAGTCAATAATTAATAGTAATGGTTGACCACGCTTCATCTAATGAAAAATAAATAAGGATAATATTGTTGCCTCTAGTTAAATCAGTTTACCTGAACCAGTTTTCTTCTCCCCTCTTTCTTTCTCTTTCACACATACAGGCTTGCCAAGGCCAGTAATGTAAAATGAGGGAGATATAATTCATCCGTATGAAGTTCTTCAGCTGGAGGTCTGGGGGCGCTGTGAGTTCTCCCCCGGATGTTTTGATTTTTAGCCCTTGTAAACGCTTTGAAATGGCATTTTCAGCACTAAAATTTGTACAAAACATACACAACACAAACACTTGCATTTCTTTCTTTAAACTAAGATCAGCATATAGAACTAAAAATAGAGATATTAGAAGTTCCACTCTCTCTTGATAAGATAATTCTTTTTAACACAACATATACATCGAGAGAGAAGAACTCAGTTATCCGATACTTTTGTCCAATATAAATGGCAAGTATACGATATTTCCATGATTATGTTCCTAACCATTACACGTTTTTATCTATATAAGCAATTTACTTTTTCAGTTCTTCGAATATAAATCTTTTCAAAATTGGCCCGACTCTACCTCAAACGAAAATGCTGGCGAAAACAGGTTTCAACAAAAATCATGTGTGAGACGAAAGGTATTGCGTGAGTCTTCGCAAAATGCACAGGTCTGCACATATACACACGCATGCACAAACACACACACACAAACAGATCAACAATAGTCTAATTACGATTTTTCTTTCGGCTGACCTAGTAATCCGTCTTTTAAAAATACACAAGGTCATTCTAAGCATTTTCTAAGCTAAACTGCAAAACTTCTCAGCCATTCTAAGATTGATTTCAAATA
The DNA here is from genome assembly GCA_006491835.1 of Architeuthis dux. Lineage (NCBI taxonomy): Eukaryota > Metazoa > Mollusca > Cephalopoda > Oegopsida > Architeuthidae > Architeuthis > Architeuthis dux. The sequence continues at coordinate 3,478,486 of VCCN01005588.1, read as the reverse complement.
ATTTTGGAGAATAGTCTACGCTTTGCTCAAATTTCTTGAATGTTTGATACATTATTTTGTACCCAGATTATATCTTGCTGTCATCAGTTTTTTCTTTTTACTAAAAGTAATTTAATCTTTGGGAAATGTGTTATATGGGGAAACTGAGCGCGCAAGACATACATACACCCAAAGTTAACCTTGGCATCTAGGTCTGGCGAACACCAGTTAACATCTGCCGAGGTGAACTAGTGTTTATTACTCAATGTCTACAGGATTTATATTTGGGATGTAGGCTCCGTCGGCCCCTCTATTTCACCAACAATAAATAGATAAAGCTGCTTCCAATCAAAGTTGTTGTCAGTCTCCTCGTAGTTAGATGTGGGTTGGATTGCTGTGGTAAACCTCACCTGTTCTACAGCAATCGTAACGAAATATATGTTAATTTTCTTGGAGCCTATGTAAATACCAAATTTAGGCACCTCGTCATGTGGGGTAATCGTTAACGACCAAGTGTAACGTTATCATCTTCTTTGATGTTGGAGATAAACGCTCAAGAACTGTTGGTTGGTTTCGTCACTCCTTGTTGTGGACAGTGTCAGAACGCACGATGTGTCTGGACTTCGGAAAGACGGAGGTTGGTCTCTGGAAAGAACTGGCCTGAAACGTAAAGAAGGATCGAGACGGGGACGATTTCTCTGGTTAAAGAATATACTGTTTATTCGTAATTCTACAGAGGTTCTTGTCACACACAGATCGTCCGTATCTGGGGGAGACTCTCATTTGTCTTCACTCTGTCAGTCCTATTTATACTGTGGTTGTTTATCGTTTCTAAGGATTAGATTCATTCATCTTGTTTAGTCTATATATTTTGAATTTTGGCTATTTTGAATTAACCCTTTGCTCGTTTATTAAACAGATTTCTATTTTTAGATATTTTCCGTCGATGTTTTGACTCGTACTTCCCTTCCTCCTTAGTCTCCCTCTTGTTTATCGAACGTGTCCAGTCGATTGTTTTAGTTAGTTTCAATCTGTATATTTTGAACTTCCGATTTCTTCTTTTCGTTTATCTATCTATCTATCTATTTTCATTTATGCACCTCTTCGCTATGGTACACAAGTCTAGCAGAGCATTACCATTGTATAGTGATTTCGATCATTGTTGGATGCCCTACATTTGTGGCCTCGCATCCAGACTAAGCTTAGTAAATACCTATATTGGTATCGTGCTGGGTACCCCACACTCGGAGCTTCGTGCCAGATTAATCTCCCCAACAAATTTGGCGCTAAGCAATCTTCTACAAAATATTACCGTTGAGATACAGTTGTCAACGATTGTCTGTTCTTACCTACCAACGTATCTACGATGTGCATGAAGCTTCCAACACAAACCTATTAAGTCTACTGTCAAAAGTTACGTTTCTATCCACGGATCCATTAATGATTCATACTTACCATCGGTGAGGATATTAGGGTGACCTAACAGTTAGCAGCACGAAAAATATAATCGCCGAATCGAGTTCAAACACCGGCTTAGACAGTTTGCGTTCACTTGGCACTAATGCTCTTAGGAAAGGAATGAATCCTCCCGGCCATGGGTAAATGGCAGGGCAGACTAGACTCTTGGTCGCAACCAGTCTAGGAGACGGACACATTTGAATTCAAACCGGAAAAGTCCAACTCTCGTCCAGCGTCGTGAGATGCTGGCAACCGACAGAGTGGAGAACGTGTTCTGTTGAACCTTCCACGGGCCTAGCAAGCCGGAATTCGATTATAATAACATGTCCAAGTAAAATAAAGTAGAATAACAAACGGGCGGACAAAATTATATGACCGCTGCTCCCCTACCTCGACAACTTGAGTACAAGTGGAAGATGTTTAAAAGAATACCATCGGTATACGTAAAGGCTTTCAGTATTCCGATGGGAGAGCTTTCTACAGGTTTTACTAACACAATCACTCTACAGACGCAGGTTACAAGTATTTAGTTACAAACAACCTTAGACTTAAGTTAAAGTAACAAAGTCAGAAGAGATTAGCTGAGAAACGACCGGTGGTAAAAGGCTGGAAACAGTCGGAAAGGAACCCCCACTCCAGATCCTTCCCCCGGCTCTTAAACCCTCGAGTAAATACATGCCGAAGTTCACGCGATGTTTTTAAAACAAAGTTTTAAAGACGTCCGGAACTTGGCAAACTATACCCAACCACCACCACGTCTACGATCAACACACTCAGACTTCTTCACACAGATTGCCCCATCCGTTTTCTTTTTATTTCTCAAATCAAAGTCCCTCAAAAAACACACACACACACACACACACACACAAACACACACACACACACACACACACCACTAACAGCCGCTTTCTTTTCGTACTGATGCCTGTCGCGACTGACATATTGACATCTGCTTGTACTTAGGCGGTCTTTGCTAAACGCAACACTTTACCTTGTTTGGTTCCCAAAAGGGAATTTAAAAGTATTAACTTAAAACGGAAACGGAAAATCTACAGAAGGACTTTAGGATGAAAGCAGCTTCAACCACATTCACGCGGGTGGCAATCATTTTCCCGAAGTTCATCTTCCCGAGGTACAGACACATACGTACATAAAATCCTTTTTGTCTTCTTCATAAATCTTATATAAAATATATATTGTAGATACCAAATCTTATCGTAAATAAACACCACATTTACAATAGATTTCCCCCATTAACTATAAACATTAACATACCCCCATCGCAGTAAAAAAAAACATTTTTTTTAAGTCAACCGGTGTTTTGTTTTGCAAATAGTATGAAAAAAGGTGACCAATCAACGTCCGGGAAGATGAACTTAGGGAAAATGAACCAGATCCTATTCACGCAATTATAGACGCATGGTAAGCAAGCCCGTACAGAGGTGGGGCTAGGAGGGCCAGTTGGCATGGGCTTACGATTTTGAGGGGGCCTATTCCAGAGGCATAACAAGAAGAGGGCGATGGGGAGAGTCGACATACCCTTTTTATAATTCATTCTAGTTCTTTCATAATTCATTCTGTTCTGTTACTTGAGGTATCTCATATACACTACATGTATAATACATGTATATACCTTTAAATGAATCCTACGTATTTAGCACTAATTACAAAAATACTTAATGAGTAATGAGGCTTACATTTCCCATCTGGCCTTGGCCTATTACCAGCTCTGCCCGGCCCCGATGAAAAGTAGAAAGAACAAATAGTTACATTCAACATGACACTTTCTTCTTGCCTGTATTGTGTCGTATTTGCTTTTAAATACACGTTATACTCTTTCCTTCTGCAATATTCATTGTTTTGTTTATTTTTTTTATTCCTTTGGTCTCCTTATGGAGCATAGGGCCGCTTTACGGTTTCAGTAGCAAGTAGCTTTTACAAGTTTATTTTTCTTTCTGTCAGATCAACCTTCTCTTAAATGGACTGCTTTGCAGGACTAAATAGCTCCAACAACTCTGCTATCTACCCACAGCTGGGGGGGTGGATGCATGCCTTTCCCAAGGTCATTAGTGCGATGTGAATTCAAGAATCCTCAATTGAAACTCGATTCGCCGATTCCGTTTTCCGTGCCGGTAACCGTTACGCCACTCAGCACCTGTCCATATTTCTTACAAAAATATAAAATATCTTGTGCAGAATCAACAATATATATATATATAAGCCCTAAGATTTAACCAACGCTAGCAAAGTCTTAAAAAAATAATACAATAGAGGGTTTGTCACTCATCATTCCGCCGTTGGTACGCGAGTAAGATTCGAAGGCTTGAGAACCTCGTACATGTTAGCACACAGAAAGATGGCCACTCTAGAGAGAGAAAAATAGCATCTCGATTTCAATTGGCACTGTTTCGCTTATCTACTTTTTTTTCTCATCCCGATTAGTTTATTTATTCTTTCAAACAATCGACGCTCTCTGTGCTGATACAAGCCATGTCTATTAATGTCAGACTAGTCTTTACATCTGCGCATGCTCCACAACAAGTTATGATATTCATATACACGCCACCGTAGTACAAAGAACGTATTCATTGCTCGGAAACTGCGCAGTTGGTCAAATATTACTATAACATGTTTATAAAAAGTATTCTTACCAAAGATGTATATAAAAATTAATAAATGTATTCGTGCGTTGATAAAAGCACTTGTACAGGGTAAGCGATATGGGCAGCAGGCTTTTGTAAGATCTACAAAACCTAAATTGTGATAATCTTTCATGAAAGATTATTTCGGTTTTTTGTCTGACATTTTGATATCATATACTATCATCATTCAATGGATCTGTTGGTTTGCAAATGAACAGAGCCCCTGTGAAAGGATGTTTATGGTACTAACGTCATACAAAAGATTGGTTAATAGAAGCTGCGAGCAATAGCGTCACTAGGTTTGGTGAACCCCCATGAACCTCCGCCTGTACCAGACCATACAGAATGCTTAGTAATGTGTTTGTACTAATGTTACTCGTGAATCACAATTCCTGTATATTAATGAATGTAATGGCAATAGTAATGACATAAAAGAAACTAGCAAAATTAACATTACGCTTTTTAATTACAATATCATACGTACAGCCTAAATGTATTTACATTTAATTAGTTTCATGAGGTTAAAGTGAAAATTCCGTAAGAAAACGATTAACTTCATCAAAATTATGCTCATTTTAATGTTAAACTTTACTGTTCCGTGAGATGCATTAATGCGAACTACGTTTGCATAATCAATAACGGCCCAAATTATATAGAAGTTGCAGGCAAATGCATATGGAAATGTACTCACAAACAGAAGAAATATCATTAAAAATAAGCAGTAACATGCCACATCAGCCATTAAGTGAATCACTGTAGTATGTCCTGTATGTCTACACGGTGTACTCATGCGCATTTGAAAGGTTCTATGCCAAAAGGTGTGTGCAGTAGCGATGACACAACGCAAACAACCGAGTGAAAAGGGGAGAATACCTCGCCACCTTGCTTTTTGCGGGGTCGGGTCGGTGATCGTGGCTACGGTGATTCAATAAATATATGAACATTTCAGCACTTAGTGAACATCTCGACTAAATCAGAACTTTCCTGGCCTTCAAAGCCGCGAACTTCGGTATCACTTCATCGAAATCAATGCCTTTCGACAACTCACTTTCAATTGATAATATCGCAAGATCAGAAAGCCTTGAATGTCCCATGGTAGATCGTAGATTGCTTTTATCATAATGTTTTTGGACACCGTGTGTCGCCTCTGGTAATCTTCAGAGGATTCTGAATAGAACTCTTTACTTTATCCGGTGGAGGGAGGGGGTAAATTATTTCTAGCCCTCTGTTATATCTGACGTCATTCCTATGGATTTTTGAACTCGTAACTACCAGAAGTTTTCTTTCAAAATGTACAGCATCTTGAGCACCTCACCGTGGAATAGTAGTTAGCAAGCTAGTCTCGCAGACAATTACTACAATAGTGAGTTCGATCTTCACCGAGTGTCCTACTCTTATGGCCTTATTCTATACTACGTTAAGCTTAGTAAATAATAATAGTAAACAACAACAACGACGACGACGACGACGACGACGACGATGATGATGATGATGATGATGATGATGATGATGATGATGATGATGATGATGATGATGATGATGATGATGAAAAAACAAACACACAACAAGAAAAACACAGACAAAACCACAGCGCTACTGTGACGTGTAAGGACGATGAGAAGAGGGTTGGAGATCTGAGGAGACTTATTGTCGCTCAGACTTCAGCGAGAACCATCAGAGATTTGGTGAGAAACTTCTAACCACAGCACTGCTGTAGACTGGGGGAAAGTGAAAGGAAGGCTGGAGACTTGAGGCGACTCCAGCATATAAATAATAATATTGCTAGCTAAACTTTTTTTTCTGCTTTTGGGGTTTTAAAAAAATCTAAATTGAATTTAAATTTTTAACTTGAATGTTTGTCTTGGTTGCATTTCTGCCTGGCTGACTGATTTAAAGTTAAAACCTTACCTGAAGATTCACAGATAAAGGGTGTGAAGATGTAAATATAGGTATCCCTAACTTAACGAAAGTTCACTTTACGCGACTTCGCTTTTACGAAAGATCTCCAGCCGCCGTAGCTTTGAACTGTGTCCTAAGATATCAGAAAAGCCCAAAAGCCCTAAGATATCAGAAAAGCCCAAAAGAACTCGTATGGATGTTATGCTTAGCGTAAAATGAAGAGATATGGGAAAATGCTATTTGGGGGCCTGGAAACGCTGGGAAAGATGTTCCAATTAAATTTAATGGTAATTGCTTCTTTACCTCACTTCGGCTTATGAAAGCTGTAATAAGTCGACGAGAATACTAAAGAGAGTGCTGGTGATTTGAGAAAACCTGCAGTCACTTGATCCCAAGCAACAACCACCATCATCAGCTCTTTAATATCCGTTGTTGGATATAGACCTTCCCCAAGATTGGCCAGACCTCTCGATCATGGGCGTTGCAGCGTCAATATTTTCTGAACTTATCAGGATCGTCACGACATCTTATTTTTTGCCGGTCACAATTTCGCATATGATCTCTTGGGATCCACGTTGTGAGTCTTGATGTCCAGCGGTTGTCTGACATTCTTGCAACATGGTCTGCCCATTGCCATTTGAGTTTTCTAATGGATTTTATGACTCCTGTTGTTTCTCTTATAGACAGGGTAAAAAGCCCAACCATCTAAGCAACTGCCTAACCTAACTTTTTAAATCTGGAATTGGTACTTTGGGTCATGAGGATCAATTTAAGACCAGACAACAATTTTTAAAATTACCAAAAGTCACATGATTGATGACGTCATCAAAATGGCCTAAACTGTCTTTAAAATGCGGACATAAAGGTCACAATCAGATACACATTGTATATCTAGACAGAGCGAAGTCATACCTATCAAATGACAACATTTTGAGAAATTACTAGAAGTCACATGATTGATGACGTCAACAAAATGGCCTAAATCTTCTTTCAAATGTTGATATCTTTGGACATATAGGTCACAATCAGATACAAATTGCATATCTAGATAAAACGAAGACCTATCAAATGGCACCGTTTTGAGAAATTACCGAAAGTTATGATTGATTACGTCATAAAAAGTCCTTTATTTTTCTTTAAAATGTCAATATCTTCGGACATATAAGTCACAATCAGATACAAATTGCATATATGAATAGAGCAAAGTAAGACCTATCAAATGAGGAATAGTTTGACTTTGACATTTGAAATACGGCAGAATCTCTATTTTTAGATAATCATTTTTTGATGTTTTTATCGTTAGTCTTGCTACATAAAGTTTGCTCTAGCAAAACTGCAAATTACTGAGACCGATCTCTATGCTGAATGAAAACAAGACGTTTTGCAAATGTTTTTCTACCCAAATTAAGAACCCAAATTATCCGTGGTAAGTCTGCTCTCCTTCTTAATGTGCGTTTAGAAGATGTAAAGAACATAGGCGACGAACAAGGGTTGTTAATATGCAATGAGCACATATTTACATTAAAGAAGAAAATAATTAAAGAATTGTAAGAAAAAAATAGTTTTCTTTCTATCTGGAAAATAATCACCTCTGATCTCGATGCTGAAAGAAAACGACGTTTTGCAAGCGTTTTTGATAAGTCTGCTTTCCTTCTTAATGAGCTTTTATCTTCTGATAGCTCATTAAGAAGAAAAGCGAACTTTATGTAGCAAGACTGATGATAAAAAAGGTTAGGTTAGGCAGTTGCTTAGATGGTTGGGCTTTTTACCCTGTCTATTATATACTGTGTTGTCTTCTGATTTCTCTTGTGCACGTTGCAGGGTTATATGTTGCAAGACTGATGATAAAAAAGGTTAGGTTAGGCAGTTGCTTAGATGGTTGGGCTTTTTACCCTGTCTATTATATACTGTGTTGTCTTCTGATTTCTCTTGTGCACGTTGCATGGTTATATGTTGCAAGACTGATGATAAAAAGGTTAGGTTAGGCAGTTGCTTAGATGGTTGGGCTTTTTACCCTGTCTATTATATACTGTGTTGTCTTCTGATTTCTCTTGTGCACGTTGCATGGTTATATGTAGCAAGACTGATGATAAAAAAGGTTAGGTTAGGCAGTTTCTTAGATGGTTGGGCTTTTTACCCTGTCTATTATATGCTGTGTTGTCTTCTGATTTCTCTTGTGCACGTTGCATGGTTCTTCGGTTTAGATCCAATCTTTTGGCTAGGTTCCATGTTTCAGCTCCATAGGTGACTATCGTTAGGATGCATTGGTTGTAGACCCTTCTTTTTAAAACTAATTGGATCTTCTTATTCTTGAATGTTGAGCTTGCTCTGCAGAAAGCTTGCCAACCTAGGGTAATTTTCCGTTTGATTTCTTCTTCTTGTGAGGATTTCATGGAGATTCGTTGTCCCAGGTAGATGCAGTGGTCTACTTTCTTTAGCTCTGCGTTTTCGATTTTGTTCGTTGTGACTTTGTCCTCTGCGTGCTTGTTACACATGACATTGGTTTTACT
>VCCN01005588.1:3343834-3365079 GCA_006491835.1 Architeuthis dux | reverse complement strand
TAAAAATTGGCCCTTCTAAAAACGGTGCAAGGCATTTCAGAGAATAATCTGTTATACACTTGATATAACATAATTCAAAACTAAGGGACCTATTTAGCATAAATTTACATTGTAAAGTGAACCTCCCACTAAAAGCCTTTGGGAGCGGATTTTAAAAAACAAAACAAAATTTCTTTTGTAGGCATAAGGAATAAATATTTACATTTTCAGCCCTCTAGCTCCATTGGCGTGACCTGTACACGCGACACAGATAGCCAGCCAGGCACAATTATTTAAAAACTGGAAAAAGAATATTGACCGTTTTTTGTGACAGTTTTTGGTTGACGGTTTCTAATAGATAGACAGATGGAAATCAGATCATTATTATCGGTGTGAACACGATTGCAGACCCCACAATATTATTGGGGGGGGGGGATTTAAAAAAAACTAACTTGCTAAAACCTGCGGGTCCCATTGGTACACACATAAATGTATATGGGGATATGTAGTATGGTTCCAGAGTTACACAGTCACATACAGACAAACGGGCAGACATTTGGTGAATTATAATAGAATTAGCAACATCCTGTATGTAATGAGAATAATAAGCACAAACGTTTTGCAGACACCTTTATGATTGAAAGGCGTAGAAATACTGATATGTGAATCCAAGATTTTATAACTGTATAGCTGGCGGTGGTTGCTATAGATATAGTGTAAAATGGAGCCTCTGTCGACATTGAAGAGACTAATGGATGAGACTGATTGGGAAAAGTGATAGAAGTGAAAAACGTATGTCCGGAACCTCCCAAGGCATGGATTATGTCAAAATGACAGGTGAGAATGAAAAGAAATGACAATCAGAATAGCGATTCAGATATGATTATAAATGAAGTGTCTTTGGCTGGCGTCAGAGATTTAATTGTAGCTGAGAGAAGATATAATTTGAAACGCTTCTCAAAGTACAAGCGTGATACAGAAAACGTTAAAGAAACTGCTGGGGAATCTGATCTGGTAATGGCTCAGCTATGTTCTAATCTGAGGAACAGTGCATCCGAGGGTCATATTTTACACCTAGATGAGGTATGGTTCTTCTATACTGATCTGTTTAAAGAAACACAAGAAGCTCCAGTACTATATTAGTCGTAGAACATCCTTTAAAGAGAAAATAGTATGTGGTGACCAAGACAGGGGAACAATTCTGGTACCAAAATAATTGTCACACTATCCTTTCTTGCTGAAGAAGATGAAAAAGAAAACGTTTATATTCCGGTTTACAAATAAGGAGATGACATTTTCCTATCTCTGTTGCATGTTGCTCTAAAACTGAGGTCAGACTTGTGTCATCCACAATAAAAAGGTTTCAAAGTGACAAGTGAAGCAGCACGTTCATGCATATCTGACAGTGTATATATGTTGTTGAAGGTATTGTTTGGTGGAAAGGATTTATTAAACCCCAGTAGTAATGATGAAGATGGAGATGAACATACTGGTGGAAAATAGGATACTTTCTGTGGGACAAGACCTTGTTTTTAATACCAGCAAATGTAAAATGCGGACCCAAAACATATTGACCTTGCAAGTACTCTTCATCAAGCCACAAGGTCTAAGACACTTATGAATGTCTTCAATAGAGCTGGACATACAATTAATTACAAGAATGCCCTCGAAGTTGATACAGCACTAGTTGAAGCTACACTCAATTCCTTAGACAATGAATACAGAACAGTTCTCCCTGAGAGCTTGTGTTACATTATGGGGTTTGATGATATACGTAAACGACCTGTGTGTTGCACTGGTTGTATAGTTGGAACTGGTCGGATATCATTTGATGTTCATTCTTCGTTCGTGTGCCGTGGCTTTTGCTGAAAGGAACTGATATGAAAGTCAACTGGTTCATTGAGAAAAACGAAGTCCGATTTAAAATATTATGTTCATTTTATTCGACTTTACTCGTAGCGATGATCTGGGAATCTGCACGGTAAGAAACGTGTTACCACAAAATCTACTGTCAAGTCTCTTTGTAGGTTAAAGTTCTCATCCAAAATATTGTTGAAGTTTGAGTTGTCAAACAATGTCAAACAAACAAAGTATAGCTGCTACTGTGTTCCTCTTTTAAACTCTGAAAGTCGCATCTATCTCATATTTTTATACTACACGTCAAAAAGCTGTGCAGCTCTAAAAACACTGATTTCGACTAACCGTGCCCCCTGTGGAGGCGGCGGCGGACAACAGTCCTAGCCTTGGACAGCTAGTCCTGGTCTCTCTCCCTCTTTTCTCTGGGTTTTCACCTCTATTTATCGGTATGCCCATTTTTAACATGTGATCTTTTCGTGACGTTAAAACATTACATTATCTTTTTGTTTGCGTCAGTAAATTCTTTAGCCGGATCAGCCGACATTCTTTTCGTTATTCTAAATTCTTGTACAAGCATTCCATAATCAGGATTTAGTCTGTAATTTTTTTGTTTGTTATTTTAACAAAACAAAACCCCCATTTTAATAACATTCCTTACTTCTCAATTTCAGCCAAATAAAGCAATTCATTTTGTTTGCCATTTGTCAATATAACCCTTATCCTAATTCCTGGCCTAACAAACATTTTATATACACTGCATGATCTTGAATATATGCATTTAAACTTATTCTATCTATAGGGGTCATATTGCTACACTTGGTGCATGGAAGGTTTGTGCATTTTTTCACAGATAAAATAGACATACTAGATGCCAGTCTTGATGGAAAGAATACACACTGATCGCAGCTTCGCAGCTTGGCAGCATGGCTCATCATCAAAAATAGAAAATCTTTTAACCCATAAACCATCAACTAAGATCTTGTCTGTTCCCAATACACTTACTAAAAGTATACCACCAGTGAAACCTATGAGATCCCCAGAACCAAAATTTGTAAAAACTGTTCAGATGTGGTTCACAGATAATGAGTAACCTGATGTGCAGGGGATGCAAGCCAAATCCAAAGATATAACATTTCTCTTGAGAAGTAGAGCAGATGATCCAAAGATTGTCTGGAGTCATTTTAATCAAAGTGAAAGTGAAAGTGATGCCCAGAAAATAGCAGTTGGCTACATGCCAATTGTTAGGAGCCATGCTCAAGCGCTCATGAATATGAAACTATGAATACAGAATAACAGCTTTACTCAAAATTGATGGAATTGAAATGGACACAATATTATTAGTTTTTGATCCCTTGACTTTGTAGACTTCATATCTCAATGAATTTTATGAATGTCATTGGTCTGAAATTCCAGTAATGAGAGCTTCATGAGCTACGGACAGAAAGTGATTTGCTAGGAGAGAAATCAACAAAAAGGATCCTAGCTGGGAAGGACAATGGAAAAGGTATGAGGGCTCAGAAAATTACCTTTCAAGTCATATGGGAGATCTTCTTGCCACAGTTCCCGCAGTTTTTAGATGGGCACAATAAAGAACAATGATGAGATATAAAAAAACTACAAAGTACTCAGAGCACATATTTTTGCCATCTGAATGAAAATGAGTTCACAGATAGTTACGATGCAGGAGAGGTAAATGTAAATAATTTCTGGATCCAACCCAAAATTTAACCAATTCTTTCTTAGACCATGGCCTACCCTTCAACAAAATGTCATTGGAATTCATTGCAAACGTTTGGAGAACAAACATAAATGAATACATAAATGCATGAAAAACAAATTTTTAAATATCTCAAAATCAAAATAATTCCTAGCTCTGCTGCAAAATCTAACCAATTCTACCTTATAGCCTGGCCGACCCTTCCAGAAAATTTAACTGAAATCCATTGAGAACTTTGAGATATTGTGTGGACATATACCTACGATGTAAAGGAGGTGTCTAAAAAAGATTCCTGGATCCATCCCCAAAGTCCATCACTCCATCCGTAGCCAACCCCTTTCACAAAATTTCATAGAGAATTTTGAGATCTCGTGTGGTGTGAATATATAGCTACAGTGTGGGGAGGAAAGAACTCCTAGAACTGCCTCAAAATTTAATCATATCTTTCAGAGCTCATTGCCTACCCCTCCCACAAAATTTCATATATTGTGTTAACAAGCAGACAGACGGACACAAGTGAATACATATACCTCTTCCAACTTCATTGGTAGAGATAAAATAAAAGTTTTAAAAGAATTGGTCTTTCCATTCAATAAACATCCCATTAATGTTTATTTGATATAATCTCCATGTTTAAGGATCCTTTATCCAATCCAGCTAGAGGTCTAATAGAATGCATATGATTTAGTGCTAAAATTGCAAGTGTAAGACAAATTCTACTCTAAAATGTGGTCCTGTCGGCTGGGGCCTAAAATACGACAACTGCAGGGGGGTAAGACACCCCCCTAACAGAGGCCACCTGTTCTTTCACCAAAGTCACAAAATAACCTAAATTCTAAACTGATTTCTGCATTAAATGACCCATCAAGGGTTGCTATGCTGCTAAACAAATCAATCAATCATTACTCTAAAATGCATTGACCTTTATAGTTTATCCAAAATTGGAACCAGATTATCATGTATAAGTTGATTTTGTATACAGATAAACTCCTACTTTATTTATTTCTTTTTTTGCCATGAACATGCTTCATGTATAGGTTGACCCAAGTTTTTGAAAATAATGAGTAACAAATCACTATATTTTAGGGCATTTAAAGCTCTTTTGAAGAACAAGAACAAGAACGAGAAAATCACCCTATAAGCCATTTATTATGGCACTTTATACAGTGGAACTCAGGAAACTTCAGTAAAAATGCAGTATTCAAGTCAATTAGGCTAAAATATTGTTACATCTATTATTTTGTGTGTGTGACCGGTGAATATTGACATTGGCTTTGTTGTACTAAACTTAGCAAAATGAGAGTAGAAAGCATTGCACCAAAGGGGGGTTGCTTCCTAGAGCTGGGCTTGAACACAGACCTCTGGTAGCAGTGGGGAAAGAGAGATTTAACTGGCACAATATAATACTGGGTACCTAGCAAATGGCCTACGAGGCTAACTTGCTGACCATTGATCAACAGGTGAATATTTTTCATGTCCGAAGCTAAGATTTCACAAGCCCTCCTCCTTGTATTTCAACCTAACAAAACTATTACCCAGGTATAGGTAGACCCTTAATGTGGTTGTTTTTTTTAATATGGTCTTAAAATCTCAATTTCTACACAATTATATACGGTTGAGTAACTCTGTGAATGCCAAATGGAGAGAAAAAAAAAGAAGACAGAAGCCCATTACATTTATTTTATTAATGATGAAAACTTTATTTTTTATTTTACATACATTTGTTTTTAATACTTGATTTGTACCTTTATTAATATTTCATGTAAGTCTTTCACAAAAAGAGTAGAGAATTGGGAGGGGAAGGTGGAAAAGGAAGTAAGAAAAAGCAAAACCTCTTCCTCTAACACCTTCCACCTCTAACAGTCGGCAGCGGCAGCAAGGGGAGATAAATCCCCCACTTACAATTAAATCAGCATTAAGACCTTTCACCATGGTTCAGTGTAGCACCAGGAGTGGCGGGGCGTACAATTATCTCTGCAATTAGTTGGGACGGGCGGGTGAGAACAAACAGTTGGAGAATGTTTTTAAAGGGTGGGGTTAATTTTTTAAAAAAAAAAATAAATAAATAAAAATAAAAAAAATAGGAAGTATTTATACAGTACAAGAAGATATAATACAAGTTAGCCAACCACACATCACTTCTCCCCAAACTTTATTTTCACAAAGGTGATATACTGAAACCATTTTTATCTTTGAGGTTTCAGGACAAATAATTTTTTTTTTTTAATTTTTCTTTTTTTTTTAAAACTTGACAATTAACTAACACATGGGTGTGAGTATCCATAACTCATTTTATATACAACTGCATATACATTTATTTATATATGGATGGCGATATTCACATCACTTGGCTATTGAGAATGTATGAGCACAACATGTAGGAGACATGATCTAGGCTCCAACACTAATCATAATAGTAGTAGATATTTATATACACAAATGTGGTAGTTCTCAGCAGTTAATAGTGCTTAACATATATATATATACAGTGTTTACATATGTAAGATTTTATTATAAGACAATACTTTCCTTTGACCTCTGATGATCTCAGAACAAAATACCTGATGAATAAAATGCTTAGATTGTGTGGATTTTTCAGGTATAAAAGTAACCACAAGATGCACGATATGGAAAGGAATTGTCAGGTTCTGAAATGGCACTAGCAATTAATATTTAGATATTGTGGATTGTTGAAAGTATATAAATACAACCTTGTAGCATGTGTTAGATTTGCCAAAAGTCTGGACACACTTAGGCTCATCTCTAAGCTTTCATGTGAAAGAAGAAATATTTGAATAAGTAAGAGTTGCGCACATTGTCAGCCTCACTGCCATCCCTGCCTGCCTGGGTCCAGCAGCAGGACGTAGTCAGGACAGCTGGAGACAGACCTGGGTGCAGTGGATAATCAGGTTGCTCTGTATGTCACACTGCTCTTTGTGCTCCACAGCCTTAAACTCCCAGGTTTGGAATCAGAGTTGTCCATCTAGACTGGGCTCTCTAACCTTGGTTAGCAACCAGTCTACCCATAGCTGGGGGAGAAGATATCAATTCATGCCTCTCCCAAGGGCATTAATGCGAAGAGAACACAAACTGTCTCAGCCAGTTTCAACTTGGCTCACGGATTCCATTCTCCATACCACTAACCATTAAGCCAACTGCACCTCCTCATAAAAATTACATACCAACCCAATCAGTCAGACTGTCTAAATTTGATGACTGTTTGCCACTCTTTTTAAATTAAACTTCACGATTCCTGGAAGTAATTTGTATCAGTTAAAATCAAGAGTGTTTCTTTCATTTTTATCTATTATTTGTACAACTTCATTTTCCTTATATAAAATTCTATTGCATTATTTTCACACCTTTTATTATACAAGTCAAACTTGGTGAATAAAACCCACAAGAGAAATGTGGATTCAGATAAAATACAGTAAATATGATTAGTCATTATAGCCAAGTAGGTGCATACCATTACTTCAAGGATTGACAATAAAAATTAACATGGAAAGCTTGTAGAAAGACTAAATACCTGCTTCTTGGTTCAAAACCAAGATCACACATTTTATGACCAAAACTCACAAAAAAGCAAGGTAAACATATTTAATGATGTACATATGAAACTATAATACTTTTCTTTTAGATAAGCCTGGCACAAGGCAACATTTATTAAGCTCTTCATTATCAATTGCTTGCAAGACCAGCATGCTTAGAGAAGGAGGCAATTATGTGTATTAACTGATACATTGTATGTGTACATAATATATACATACACACAAACACTAACATTTCTATAGTTGTGTAAAATTGTGAAAAGAATGTGTGTGTATATGTATATATATAATACATGTATGAATGTGTATTTTTAGCCACAACTTCTAATTGTTTCCATTAAAAGCTAAAACAAAACAGCTAATTGATCCAAGAAATTCTTAATGGAATGTATAAATACTAGTAAAAGATGGTATGATCTGGTCATGGTTTCAAATCCAATCAAAATCTATTCGGTATCAGTTAACATATCAAACACAACTGAACACTAACAATAACAATTAGTTGTCATAGAATAATTGTACATGTATACCGGTGTACAGAATTTTCATTTATAAAAATTTGCCTTTATAACAGAATGCACTTTAGAAAACAAAGGCTCTTGATTAACTATGAAATAGTGTTCGAGCCACAACACACAATCAGATAACAATAGACCAAATTAAATGTAGCAATTTCTTGTAAGGTTTGAGATTTTTAACATGAAAAACAATTTTTATAATATTAACAAAAACAAACAGGTCCACATTAGTAGTTTGCTTTGTAATTTCTTGAGAATTTCTTTTCCATTTTCCAGATGAAGCAAAGAAGGGAAATCATTTTTATAAAATTTAAGAAAAATATTTCTCTAATTTGGAAACAAAAAAAAAACAAAAAAAAAAAAAAAAAAATTAAACTTTGCAATTTTTTTTAATTTTTAAATTCGAAGCTGAAAATAAATATACTCATCTCTGATAAGATATATTTTCAAATTTTGGGAGAAGAAAAATAAATATAAAAAATCTTTAACTATTAACCTGTCGAGATTGGATAGTTTCATTTGGACACATTTTCAGTAATCTAAATTTTAAACTTAGAAAAATTAAAACCCAGAAAAAATACTCAAATTTTGGGAAGGAAAATTGTTTAATATTAAAAGGAAATTTTTTCTTTTTAAATTGAAAAAAAAAATATTTAAAATTCCAGAAAAATATTAAAAACACAAAATTCATTAAATCAAATAAAAATAATCATATTTTAATCGATTTTAAGCATTAAATCTGATTCCTTTAAAATTAGAAAGCAATCATCCAATGCCATACACTAACTGAAAACTGAATCAAAATCAGTTTATATATAGTTACGATGAAGGGGAGGTAACTGTTTAAATTTTCCTTATTTCGGACCATTGTTTACCTCTTAATAATATACAAATTAATATCTCTCAATCGAAAAACAATTCCTGGATCCACCGCAAAATTTAATTAATTCTTCCTTAGCCCATGGCCCACCCTTCCACAAAATGTCATTAAAATTCATTGCAAACTATCGGAGATATTGTGTGCACACAGAGATGAGTGAATACATATACCACTTCCAACTTTATTGACAGAGGTAAATAAAACAAAAACAAAAATAAAACGACATCTTGAGAGTAAAATATTTTCTAAAAGCATTAGTAACTGTTGGCCTCTTTCATGTATAAATGTATCAGCAAAGCAAACAGTGCAGCAGTAGGACACCTATAATGCAACGAAAAAGGACATAACATCACTGATTAATGCCCCAGCAAATCCAAGAGGCTTATGCCAGTTAGCAGCAACACCCTTCTCTATAAGAAAAAGTAAATATTGTGCATTTCACTAGTGAAATTAAATTTTAAAATATGAGCTTAACACTCCCAGGTTTAAACCAAGGTGTATTATCTTTCAGTAGGAAGCAAATAATGATCTTCCTTAAAACCAAATAAGGAAAAATCACCAATCCTTTAGTAAAAGAGAATTTGTAGCATGTATTAAAATATAACTGCAGATGCTATAGAAGTTGTACCTTGTTTAATAACTACAGATGTTATAGGAGTGGTACTTTATTTTTATATAATAAACAAAAAAAAAAACAAAAAAAATTTTTTTTTAAATCAAGGCCAGGCACTCATAGATAGTACTTATGGAACAATATCTTTGTCGGAACCTTACAGGGTATCCTGCATACTTCCTGGCAATTCTTAGCGGGAAATCATTTTTGTTTCCCAGGCAGCACCTTCCCACTGCAAAAAAAGGGGAAGGGTCAGAGGCACACCCTGATGCCTGTGGCAAAAGCTAATGGAAATTTCTGGACACACTCATCATACAAAAGTATGCAGGTCCATACATTAAAGATAACTAGTGTCAAATCTTGCCCTTGTTAGGAGACAGATGAATAAATACTTTATTTTATTTACTACTACTCACTGAAGCTCATTCAGAAGCTCTATTGATACAGTTCAAGCATTCAGTGATCAGTTTTCCATTCATAATATCAGCACATTAGACACTAATATTTAGAAACTATTTTCAGCAAAAAGGAAAGTTTTAAATCATAAGGGGAGATAAGCAATTGCAGAGTATTAAGCAGGAATAGAAAATGAAAATTCTCAGAATAAAGCGGCTGCGTGTTCCACTACTGTGGCCTTGTGCCAGACTTAGCTAAAAAGAATAAATAATCTCAGAATGAAGCAGTTTAAAGGTTGAGGAATGATCCAAAAGATAACAGCATTGGTCAAGAGACACAGAGTCAAAATAATTTCTTTTTTGCTTTTTCTTTCTTTTGAGCAGTCAAAAATACAGATGCAGGAAAGTGTGTGAATATATAAAATAAATATACAAACTTATATATTTCTAATTCATAAACATGATTTCATTTGAATTGAAGAATAATACAGATTTATGAACTAAAAGAAAAAAAGAAAAAAAAAAAGGAAAAAAAAGATTATTTTTTTTCAATTTGACGTGTTTGCACATTACAAACGAATATTAATAATAAACATAAATTAAAAGATAAAAAATAAAATTTTAAAATAAGTTGAACATTTGAGAAAAATAAAATTTTAAAATAAGTTGAACATTTGAGAAAAATAAAATTTTAAAATAAAGTTGAACATTTGTGAAAAATGCTTGAAAAAATTTTAAATAATAAAAAATAAAAAACAATTCAAAATGGCTGCTGTTTTGCAAAGAGTGGTTGATGTGATGAAATGTGGTTGGCAAGTTATTATTACAAGAGCAGCAATGGTGACAGCAGTGATATCAATCAGTGGGCAGATCAACTGTACCCAACTTCCCGGTTAGTAAGTCTAGACTAGAGGTAGGACGAATAAGATGGGATCTCCCGCCATAAGACCACTTTGTGGTCATCCCCACCAGTTACAATCTCACGGTTTTGAACATGCATGGTTGTTACAGCTCCTGTGAAGAAGAGAAAAATGTATAAAACAGTATTAAAAAAAAGAAGAAGAAAGTTAGGTTGACTGATCAGTACAAAAGCTTACTTTTACTTGTGTAACAAGAAATATCAACCTAGCACAGAGGTTGTCAAATAAGAAAGATTATAAGCTGGACAATGTTAATGGTATAAACAATATTCAATTTCTATAGTGCAACAATTAGCAAGACGCAGACTGATTTACTGGTGTGGCAAGCTCAAAGCTCAAAGGCAGTGGTAAAATTAAACAATCTTATTTTACAAAGTTTAGTCACATGTGGGTACATACTAAAAATAACTATTTTGTGTCAATGCGTTGATATTTTTCGTCTATCATATGTTAAAATATTCTTGTTCAGTGTTTTTTTTAAAGTTTTTACAATTATATTAACACATTGTGCAGGTACACATTTTTCTTACTGGGATATTATACAAATAATTAACAAAAATGGAGATGGGCTAGATACTTAGCAAGAAGAGATGACAACAGATGGAATGAAAGGCTAACTGATCAGTGCCCATGGAACAGTAAAAGAAGTAGAAAAAGACCAGATACAAGATGAAAGGTTTGCTGGTAAGACATGGCAGAGGTCAGCTCAATTGCGGTCGTCATGGAAGGAGATGGGAAAGGCCTTTGTCCAGCAGTGAACTTATAATAGCTGATGAGAGTGGAAACCGTTTATTATGATCACAGCTGATGCTTTCCAATGGTTATTGTTATCAAAATTAGTTGGTCCCAAACACTTTATTTAAAATGATCACAATATCACATATAATAGCCCTATTCTGTCAGTAACACTTGTCTCAATTAATGACCACAGACAATCACCCCCCCCCCACACACACACACACAGTGCACAAAGTACATACTGATTGAGTGTTGAAACTTATTAATACAAATTTTAGATTAAAAAAGCATCAAATCTTTTCTCTACAACCAGAAAGTAGTTTGTTAGTACAGAAAATTACTGAAACTCAGCAGGGGAGTGATGGAGTAATGATAAAGCCAGTGGGTAGAAATAATAAAAGCTGAAACCTTGTCTACATATCATCAGCCTTTTAGTGTCAGTCGTTGGACATAGACCTCCCCCTAGATACGCCAGACCTCCCTATCATGAGCGTTGCGAGCCAATACTTACTGAACTTGTCTAGTTTGTCATGCCATCTTATATGTCTACATATACTGGGTTTAAAATGTAGTAGACACTAAAATACAACCGATTATGGTTTCACTGTTTTCCCCTACCGTCAGAATTTGCTGGGATATATATATATATATCTCATTAGTGTGGATGAAAGTCTTGATGTATTTGTATAATAAATCCTAACACTGATATCATAGGTTATATGGTTACATAAACATCTAGTACTATATATACTTTTATAGGCACTGTCTTGCATAAATTACAAATTCTGTTAGTATTGATGAATTAACTTTTTGAATTTGTGTTACATTCACTATATCGGTTCACAGACTAAATATCCTATGGAAATATTGGCATTTGCTTAATTCCTATATTTGCTTTCAGTATTTTCTTGTGTCAGTATATACGGAATCATTACAATGAATAAAGTAAATGTTTTATTTGCTTACTTCCTATATATCAGTGATTTTCGGGGCTTTTTTTAGGCTCCCAATGGAGGAATTTTAGCCAGGGGAGGAACATAGAATGTTATGTATAATGATTAATGATGTAAAATTACGAAATGACAATTCAAAATGGGGAAGGAATTGAGGAAACCTGGGGAGGAATGTGACTTGGGACTCTGAGAACCACTGCTATATATCTCCTTTTCGTATTTGCTTGTGCCAATATATATGGAATCATTAGAGTGAATTAATTTTTTTATGTATTTTTTTAATAAATCCTACCTGTGATATCACAAGTTACATCAACAGCTAGTTAATAAAATAAGAAAATATCATCCTTGTTGAATAATGAACATATTTTCTGAGTTGAAATCAAAATGATTGTAAAGCTGAACAAGATTTATTTCAATATTAAAGCAAATAAAAACAATTCCCTTCTGAAAACACTGCTGCGAAAAAAAATAATGAAGACTAATTTGCCCTTGTAAAGATTCTAGAGAAAACAGTCTGACCAACCTTGGTGTGCTTCAGGTATATGATCGACTTGACGAGAATTGAGAGGGTCCCAGACACAAACACTTCCGGTACTGGTACCAAATATCAAATAGCCATCAAAGTAGCACATACATCTGAAATGAAAAAAATAAATATTACCAAACATATTTGATAAATATTTAATGACTAAAAAGAATAATCACCTTAACTACTAGGTTGTTATACATGTGACAAGATAGAAATCCCCAGATTAAGATTTTACTAATATTATACAGTATAAAGTAAGATTTTACTACAAGTATTACTTTTTGGGGGAAAAATCATAAAGGGATTCTCCTAGGTAGAAAATAAATTAATTTTGTTGTTGTTGATATAAAGGTAAACATTAGAAAGTTTTTGTGTCAGGGAAAATAAAGGAAAGAAAAGGGTTTGTTTTCTTGACCAGGTAACATAAGGGGCTCACATTTACAGAGTCCAGAGGTGATTCATATGGACAAATATGGGAACGGATTTGGAGCCCTTTTGCCAGGGTCATTAACTGAATGTTGATTGGTCAGGTAGATGAGTACTATCTTGTGTTTTATATATCCAAATATGGAAAGGTAACTCCTCAGGTTCTTTTACCCTAATAAGGGACAGTTTTCTAAAAATCAGTTTGAGCTTGACCAGCAAAATGAGTTAGAGTCTTATCCTTTTTTTCCAATCCGTGCAGTTTACTAACGGCTGTAGACTGACGGTCTGAGTAATTGTGATGAAAATCAACTAAAATTAAGATGAAAGAAATACTAGTCAAAAATTAATAATGGTTGATGATAGCTGTACGTGTCAAGCAGGCTGTCTTATAGGCAATATATTTTGTTGAGGATATTACAGTTACTCTTACTTCATGGTTCAAGTTCACCTAGTTCCATTCCAGTCCAATCCCAATATTAAATTACTTTTAAAAAGTTCAAAGGGAGATAAACAAGACTTTGACTCACTTGATTTCATATTCCATTTTCTTGTTAAATGTTTCAATACCAGAATAAAGATCGAAGATTTTGAAGTAGCTATCAGATCCACAAGTATACAATTGGGTTTTGTCTGTAAGTAGAAAAGAAGAGAATTAAATTAGTTAGGAAACTGATTTGGCAAGTAGAGTAAAACAACAGGTCTTTGGTTCATAAATTTTCCAAGTATCCATAATTAAGCAGCATAGAATTTTATGAAGAGATGACTTAAAATATTTTACAGTAATCTAACCATATTAAAGTATATGGATTTCACTGCCAGACTCAGGGATTGAACTCACAATCACCAGGTAAACTGCATACAATTAACCAACTCTTATATCCAGTTTAAGTCATAAATCAAATCAATTTTTTATCTTTTCAGAAATTCAGTTTATGACATGACAGGGAGGGAGATCAAAATTAAATATTTGCAAAATGGAGAATATCCTAAAATCCTAAGTTGCTCAAAACCCATCCAGCAGCAGTAGCTTATATATTGAGATCATTTGGATGAATTAACTGAGCTGTCAGATCTCCTCTCTCTCCCTCTCTGCACTTCAAATTCAATGATGGTTGGTGTGGCTGTGATGGTTGCTGACCAGTCCTATCCATGAGCAGTATCAATGCTAGCAGTCAAGGCAGGTAAAGACCTTGAGAATTGGCATAGCGCGTTCTTGAAGCTGAACGATACAGTGGTGTTCAAAGCACCTTACTCTAGGGTGACAACTCATAACAATTTAATGCTAGCCTCTCCCAGGTGTCAGTGGGAATTTTGCACACTTTGAGGTTGGATTTCACGACATCCCTGTACCTCTTATAAATGATCTCAAAGAGGCCAGTATAAGTGATATGTCACCAACTGGCTATTTCTAGTTTCCTTCTGTCCACTATCAATTACTTAGTGATTGGGTTGAGGCGGGGGGTTTTTGTTTTTGTTCGGGCACTGCTTTCAGCAAAAGCAAGCATCTGATTTTGTAGGACCTGTCATTGTTAAGTAAATTTCTTGACAGATGAGACCAAGCACAGAGGAACAGTTTATCTGCACACTAATGATAATCTTAGCTACAAAACCATTAATCCATCCACTAATTTATCCCATTCTGCTTCACAGTCTTATGTTTCTGAGAGTTCATCAGTTACTGAAACCAATTTAAATTCTGAGTTCAGAACAGGCTGAAAAGTCTGATACATTGCTTTGAAGACTGGAAAGCATTAGACCCTGGCACTGAAACATCGTCAAGAAACTCAAATCCATCAACAGGAAATTTTCATTTGATATCTTTTATATAAGAATCAGTTTGAATAGGTGTGTTCAAATTTTTACCTTGAAATAACTTGATTTATTTTTATACGTCCACTGCTACCTTGGATAGTGCAACAAAATAAGTACATCCTCTGCTCAGTGCTGCAAGGCACAAACCGAGTCTAGCTCGTTGTCGTCGCTAATGCCACAAGATGCACGTGTGTCTTGTGGCAGTGAACGTGTTAGCTATACTTATTACACAGTATATAAATAAGACATTTAAGAAGGATTTAATTGCTTTCATTGCTGTCTGTACGTTTAAACAAATTTGATAGCAAATACCAATTTAGTTGAATGACTGGTATGCAGCTCTATTTGACAACCTGCTTCATTTTCATTAGAGTTTCATGGGTTACATGAACAACTAGTGCATCAATAATACACAAAATTAAATTTAGTCTTGGCATCCCGGAGCTTCAGACACGCACATCAATATTTGTTGTTTCATGCCGGATGTTACAAGCAGTAATGCCTTTCTGAAGCAGTATTTTACTAGTATTACATTTTCTTTTAAACATCCAGATTTCTACTAATGCAACTTAGGTACTTACCTTGGCTTATAATCACCATGTTCACACGCCCTCGGTGACCTACAAAGCGGTAGTGGGAGAAAAGATAATATAATTATTATCCAAGTAATGAGGTGCAGGGTTAACTGTTATATCTGAGAGTTTTATAACATGATTTTACAATGAAAATGATTAAAGAAAACAAATAGTCAGCCTTTATTGGTTTTTGACCATTGAATGATAATCCAAAATATAGAGAAATACAGCTCTCTAGTTTTATCTTAGAATTTGAAATGACTAACTCTTCCTAAAACATTTTCTCATGTTAATGCTATCCATATATATATGTAAATGATGTAAGCATAGATGCAGGTAAATAACTACTTTTGATGTTTACTTAAGGATTGAACATTTTCTGAGGATGATTAATAAACATAAGAAAAATTGACAAAATTAACTAAATTTTCTTGTATTTTACTGATTGAGTAATTTAATTAAAAAGCTTTCAGATTCAACAAAAACTTTTGGACTGTTTGTTCATTATATTTCTTTTTACATAATAGAAACAGAAGAAAATAAATCCAATATATATTTGAGAAGTATGTGTATATGTTAATCTTCTCCCAACAAGTAAGTTTTTCTGAGTTATTTTCATAACAAAAATTCAAATGTTTACACACACACACACACACACACATATATATATAACAATAACAATAACAGACCGCCAGATCTCCTCTCTTGATTGATAGGTCCTGTGAAGAAAGACTTACATTGGTGTATAGAAACACCAGGTTCTGCAGGCCGGATTTTACTCTCTATCCACCTGTGAGCAGTGAGAACTGCAGGTACGGAAACCGTAATGTGCAGTAGATGGGCCAATGCACAGCAAATGGCCAGGGTCTGCGGTGCATAGTCTGCCCTCACAGCTGGAGATCTCCTACTAGCTCCTCCGCTCTAGTTGTTAGCCAGCAAGTTTCCCAGCTCCTCCACAATCGGCTGCTACCATATGTTTCATGGTTAGAAGCTATAGCGGGGTGGTCTAAGCACTGTAGCATGGAAAATGGAATCAGCAAACCATGTTCAAATTTTGGCTGAGATAGTTTGTGTTCACTTCATACTAAAGCCCTGGGGAAAGGCATGAATCCATCTCTCCCAATCCAGCTATCAGTTAAATATCTACATACACAAAATGTATATACATGTATAATACGTGTGAATGTGTATTCATAAGGCTGAAAGTTTTAATGATTTAGCAACAACTTGATTCTAATTGTTTAATTAAATGGCTAAAACAAAACAGCTACATGATCCAAGATACTCAAGAATGTATAAATACTAGTAAAAGAGTGTATGATCTGGTCAAATGTTCAAATCCAACCAACAACTGTTTGGTATTAGTTAACAGGAGGTGCTACCCAAGAGTTCTGTTCATTTGTCAAGTTACCCAATGTTTCCTATATCTCGCTGGACATTTCACATTTCTCTCAAAATCACTCAACTAGGAAATAAAGAACCTCATTTCCTATCAATTTTTTTCTTTCTTTGAGAAAGCCATTTTGTGTCTTGTTCCCTGAACGTTTGGGGAGCACCTTATCAATAATATATAAATCAAAGTTAATCAGTTTTTAATTAAAAAACCTTTCCGATTCAACAAAAACTTTTGGACTGTTTGTTCATTATAATTCATGTTAACATAATAGAAACAGAAGAAAATAAATCCAATATATATTTGAGAAAATATGTGTGTATGTTAATCTTCTCCTCCCACCCAAACAGAGCATTGTAGCTAGAGGTATTGAATTAAGGTACCCCTAAAATGCGCTAACTTAAGGGATGTATTAGACACCGGATTGCTATAAACGTTGTGGAAAGCCATTTCATTTCTGACATGAAAAATAACTTTTCATGGGAAATCCAATTGTGTTTGATTATCCTGAATATGCCTTCCTTACCAACAATTCTTGACCATGTATAGCTACTTTTCAGCCTGAGCGACACCAGGCATTTAGCTAGTACAATATGAAAAAGGAGAATTGCCATAGTTTGAGTTTATTAATGAAATTTAAATTATTTCATGTTTTTAACTCAGTGTAGAGCAACTCTAATCCCTGACCATGAAATATTTATTCAAGCAAAGAAGTCAGTCGATTTCTAATGAAATATATAACAGTATCTACATGCAAAATCTACTGAAAGATTACCCAATTGAACTATAGTACTTACAGGAAAGTAGAAAGTGATGTTTATACATTGAAGAATATACACTAATAATGACAGGTAGAGGGTATCTACCATAGCACAATGATTAGAAAGCTCAGATTGCTAATGACCAATTCACATTTGTAGTGAGTTCGATCCTCATTGGGTGCCCCATATTTCTGGCCTTATGCCAAAACTAAGCTACGCTCAATAAATAATAAGTAGGTATAAAAACTTACATCGGTAGTGCTTAAGAAGATAATATTCTGTTAGATCCCAGACAAAGACACCTCCATCTTTGGTGCCAGTAGCCAACAGGGTACCATCAGTAGCCGCAGACATACAATAGACACTGGAATCATGTTCTAAAGAACTCTGCAAAAAGACCGCACAATTATTCCTGCAGTTTTCATTCCTATAGATTGTCAAGTTAACATCACTCACTTCTCAATCCCTAAAATGATAACAACTTTTGTAGTTTTTCTCTATTTGGAGGATACTAAAGAGTAGTATATTTTTATATATATATATATATATACATTGATTTTGATTTTTTAAGCATATGATTAAAAGAACCCTTATCTACCATCTTTTTCCCACTGAAAAAAAAAATAAAAAAGGTTATGACTGAGTATACACAAACAGAAATACTATCCAAAATTTTATTGATGTTGAGCAACTCTCAAAAAGTAGAAAGAGTCATAAAAGAAAACCATATTAAAAATTAAAATACATAATTTTTGTTTAATTTTACTCACATTTTAACATTATTAAAAATTGAAGAGTTGGGATTGTCGAATTAAGGTTGTAGAAATTAAGTTCAAGAAATCTACAAGGACAAATTTTAATAGGAGAAAAACAATGTTGACAAATCATTTAAAGTGCAAATAAAATCTCATCCTTTCTAGTAGAAGTTATTGTTTAACCAAGGAGAATATTGTTTTACATAAAAGATATCTTGTCATAGTCAAAATCCAAACTAATGTGTTTATTCTCTTTTAGAGAAAAATTTATATATATTATCAAATAACCACTGATGTTAATATTAAATGTAAAAAGCTTATATATTTAAAATAAACCATCAATATTAGTATTAGATAGTTATATATCTATTTTTGTTTTAAAACAAATTCTAATACAATACTTACAAGACGTTCCTGTGTAAAAAGCCGAACATTCATTTCACTGGAATAATGCCAAACCTTTAAAAGAAACAGAAAATGTATTATTACTTTCGATTTTTGGAGAACTGCACAGGAACTCACAAGGTCCATAACTGAGTTCTCGATGGTATTTCATACAATTATTGTCAATTTGAAGAAGTGCATGTGGCATAATGGTTAACAGCGCAGACAATGGAATCAACGAGTCTAGTTCAAACTCTAGTCGAGATGGTTTACGTTCACTTTGCACTAATACTCAAATACCTTTTAGTTTGGGTCCAGGAGAACATCAGGCAGTAAAAATATGAATACTTACATTAACAATTTACCCTAATACAAATTAATAAAAGATGCAATATTTATTTTAATGAAAGCATAGTCATGTGAGTCCGTACGGATAGTGAAATGGTTATCACGTCTGCCTCACACGCAGAAGGTCCTGGGTTCGATTCCCATTATGAGGGAAGAGTGTGGAAAATTATTCATTTGGGCAAATTTCCGTGCTCTCAGCAGCTAATTGAGTACACTAAGCTGTGTGATTAAGGTGGAGGTAGCTCTTCGGTGGACTTGCATCCTGCCAAGGGGGTGCTCTTAAAAACTTGACCAGACTTGAAACTTGCAAGGATCACTAAGCTGACACATGCAACAGAAACCGGGACTTCGTCACCGGCCTCCATTGGGAGTTGTCTCTTAAGACACGGGACACTTTACCTTTTATATTCATGTGAACGTGTTCTGGTCAAATACTAAAGTAAGCGTTTAGAAATGTTTATATGAAATATAGCGAGTTGTAAGTGGTAGATATTTGTATTTTCTAATAATTGCTAGGTTTTAAAGATAAAAAAAAGTATATTTGTCAATCCAAGAGTTATCCAGACTATTGAACTCATTCTCTATGTTGCTTTTGTTGCTACTACGTTCCGGCTGATCCATTCTACAGCCTTCTTCAAGTGTATAAAGTTACCTTCTATAATTTCAAGAAGAGTCATTATCATCATTCCATATAATTTCAAGAAAAGTAATCATTCATCATTCCCTATAATTTCAATTTTGTTATTTGGACTATTGAACTCCTTATTTATATTGCTTTTGTTGTTGTCACAACAGTTCTGCCACTATTTTTTCTGTTCACCACCAAATCTTTTTGGGGAAAAAAAAAAGACTCCTCTTATATGAACATTTCAGCTAATCCATTCTACAACCTTCAGGTGTACAAGCCATACAGAAAGAGACTGTTTTCTTCCAGGGGAGTTATCTACATAAAAATTAGTCCAAATAAACCAATACAAGAAGTAATGAGATAGCCAAAGATTATGTTTTACACACCTTCACATCAGAATCCCAAGAACCAGTTAATAGTTTATCACCACAAAGCAGCAAACAAGACACTGAAACAGAAGAAAAAATTAATTTCATGGGGATTTGGATAATAGAAATGATATAACGATACATATAATTAAAATAAAATGAATACTATAAGAGTTAAAGAATGAAAAATTAAATTTAGGGGTTAACGTTTATGGACTGAATGTTGAAAATTAACAAATTATTAAGTAATGACTAACTTTATTATAAAAACCTGGGTAATTCAAAGTTAACAGTTAAATTACTAGTCACATCCATGAAAATTTCACAATGCATCTTTGTTGTAGTGTAGGAATGAAACAGCTTTATTTTAATAATACAAAAATGAATAAATAATGTTATTTACAATAATTAAACTTATGGATGCGAAACATGGAAATTAACTAAACAAGCTGAAAACCAACTCAGAATAGCACAGAGAGCCATGGAAAGAGCAATGCTAGGGATAACTCTAAGCGATAGAAAAAGATCAACATGGATCAGAGAGAGGACTAGAGTGAAGGATATTATACAACTAATTAAGCAGCAAAAATGGAGATGGGCTGGCCACCTATCGAGAAGGGATGACAATAGATGGGACAGTAAACGAAGTAGGAAAAGACCAGGCACAAGATGGAGGGACGAGATAGAAAGGTTTGCCAGTAAGACTTAGTAGAGATTAGCACAAGATAGGTCATCATGGAAGGAGATGGGAAAGGCCTTTGTCCAGCAGTGGACTTATAAATGGTTGATGATGATGACAATTATTAAATAAACTTAGAAATGAATAAATCGTTATGTCTGATGAAAGAAAATACGATTATCCTTAAATTTAAAAAA
This sequence comes from Architeuthis dux, assembly GCA_006491835.1. Classification (NCBI taxonomy): domain Eukaryota; kingdom Metazoa; phylum Mollusca; class Cephalopoda; order Oegopsida; family Architeuthidae; genus Architeuthis; species Architeuthis dux. Next base: position 3,344,100 of record VCCN01005588.1, on the reverse strand, counting down.
TGTCACAGAACAATTCTCCCTGCAAAAAAGAGTCTTCTACTTTGCCATTCGTTGCTCAACTATTACTTTAAATTTTACATTTTGCAATGGCCTGGTTCTGGAAGACAAAAAGAAGCAAAGTTTTACATGGATAAATACTCGTTTTAAAAAGTATATTCCAACATTATAAAAGAATTTGGTGTTGGTCTTATAGTTATTGGATGGAATAGATAGAATTTTTCCATCCCAATAGAATGAATTAATGGATCCATGAGTAGTAAGATAAC
>VCCN01005588.1:3323321-3336143 GCA_006491835.1 Architeuthis dux | reverse complement strand
ACCTCTTCCACGCGTAATATTTCCTTTTCACTCACCTCTTAAAACAATAAGAAGGAATGATAAGTTAGAAGTATCAGATAACTGCCATGATAATTTACAACTATTTCTATTATAAGAATTATATTCCTTTAAATAATAAAGTTATCAATACAAAAAAGAGTGGTAATTTTATAGTGGAAATATTAAAGACAAATAATGATTTTAATTTACAAGCATTTCCATTCAAAAACTATCTATCCTATTATTCTGTTTGTTGGTATGTATGATTTATGTTTTTCTACCTAGGATTAGAGTGTAATATCTGATCCGATTCCTTGCCCTTCTGAGCTGGAATCAGTTATGCTATCTGACCAAGAAACCTACATAATAATATTAAGCAGGAAGGAATTGGGAAAAGCGAGGTAGAAGGGGTGAAAGTAGGGTGTGAAGGAGGAAAGGTAGGAGGTAAGAAAGTTAAAGAAAAACAAAAAGAAAATCAGGTGAATGGACAAAATAAATATACATATATAATGAGGGGGAAGGGTTGGAGACAAAAGAAAGACACAGTGAGACAGGCTTGCTTGTTGGATATCAAGAGACAATGAGCGAAAGATTGAAAGACAGGTAGAGATTGAAAGATGTAAAAATCACAATACATCAAAATTCTTTATAGAGACAGGTCTGGTTAGTCACTCAATAGAAACCGTCTCGTGTTGGCCGGTGATCATGAAAAAATTCCAAATTTTCAAAAAATGACAAAAACCACCCTATTTTGTAGACACAATAAGGAGTTAATGGTTAATTTTCAGTCCTTTAGCTCCATCGTGTTCAGAATGTGTGCCTGTTGGGCGGTGATGTGTGCATGTGTAAAGTATGTGTTTGGCTTCAGACCAACCTGTTGGGCAATGATTACTAAAAAGTCCAAATTTTCAACAAAAAAATAAATAAATAAATAAAAAAAATAAGCTGTAAATGTTTAAATTTTCAACCCTCTAGCTCTATTGGCGAAGACTGTACACGTGACACATACAGGTCTGGTTAGTCACTCAATGGAAACCATCACATGACCAACATCTTTTGGCAGCATGCCATGTTGGGGGTGATCAATTAAAAAAATTCGAAAATGAATAAGTTACTTCTCGGCTTTTGTTGGATCACTAAAAAGGCCGAATTTTAAAAAACAAAATACAAGTGTGAACGCAAACTAAGGGACCAATTTAGCATAAACTTACATTGGAAATTAAACCCCCACCCACTAGAAATCTATTTTGTGGGGGAAATTTTGAAAAGAAAAAAAAAAAAAAAAAAAAAAAAAAAAAAAAAAAAACATGAGTAAATATTTAAATTCTCGGCCATCTAGTTTCATTGGTGTGGCCTGTACGAACTATACATACATACAGACCAATTTAAAAACTGAAGAAACCTATGTTGACTGGTGGAGTTTTGGTTGGTGGTTGACAGTTTCTAATAGAGCCAAATAAAAATAAAGGAGGATGCAGTAGAAAATATGCATTCCCCATTCCTTTTTTTGTATATGAAACTAATCCATGTTTTTATCATACACTGATTTATTCAAACTTGTCTACATCTTGGTTGTTATAGTCGCAATGTTTCGGCCGCTGCACCCTCCAGCAGGTACCTGTCATATAAAAGAGGGCTGGCGGATACAAATATAACAACCAAGATGAGGACAGCAGCTCGAATAAAATCAGTGTATAACAAATGAAAAGGAGCAGGTGCAGAGTGGCATAACGGTTACCAAGACGGAAAACAGAATCGGCTGAGCAAGTTCAAGTTTCAGACAAGGCTGTTTATATTCACTTTACATTAAGGCCCTTGAGAAAGGCATGAATCCATTTCTCCCAAGCTATGGGTAAATAGCTTGGCAGTTGGGGCCCTTTAGCCTTGTAAGGCAGTCCATTAAAAAGAAGATTACTCTGACAGAAAAAATCTACAGCTTGGCAGTCACCATAGCTGGTCCCAAGCCCAGGAAAAGGAGGCAGGTTGGGCATGGGTCTAGCAACTCCACTCCCTGTAAAATCTACTTGCCACTGAAACCATAGCAGAGTGATTGCAGCTCTATGCTCCACGAGCAGTCTACATGAATAAACAACATATGAATTCATCTTAGAAATTTAATAAAATAATTTCTTTACTTAAATATACGTCAAATCAATTTTTTAAAAAAAAAAAAAAAAAAAAAAAAGAAAAGAAAAACATCAAAATGAGACAAACCTTTGGCTGCAGAAAATATGTAATTACCGTCAGGTGACAAATGAACATCGAGTATAGAACTGGGGAAATAAAGATTTAAGAATTTGATACAACAAGGGACAAAAGTGTTTTCTTTATTTACACAGTATGCATCAATAATTATCATATAATTCAAACCCAAAATGAAAAGAAATGAATAAATGTAGTTTGCTATCTTCCTATACCAGCCTATTTTAGAATACATATTGCATATTTAACAGAAAACACTAATCAATTCCTCATTAGCCCATATTCCACCCTTCCACAAAATGTCATTGAAATTGGAGATATTGTGTGGACAAACAGACAAATGAGTTATACCTCATCTAATTTCATTGGCAAAGGTAAATAACTATCTTGCAAATGGTATGTGATAATAATCAAATGAGAATGCAGTAGGTTTTATTTATTACAAGGACAGATTGAAATTTCATACTGCATATTTAGAAGAGACTACAGAGTATAATTCTTATATTTTAATAGAGAGAGAAAAACAAAGAAAACATTAGTGGGTTATTCATTTACAGATTTATTATTGCTTTAGCAAAACAAAAAGACCATAGGTTGCGATAATAAAGCAACTAAAAACAAATTAAGATGAAAAAAAAATACTGGTAAAAAATTAATAATAACGGTTGACAATGTTTTATCTAATAAAAAAAATAAATAAAGATAATATTGCTGGAATCTGAAAGATTTTTTTTTTTCTTTCTGGAAAATACTTTCTTTGCTTGACTTTAACCCTGATATTTTGCAATGGCCTGGCTGTGGAAAAAGAAATATAAAGTTGTTGGTGGCTAAATACTAGTTATGACAAGTATATTCCAATTTTGTCTGCCCTTGGGATTAATTTATCATTCTTATTTAGAATAGATAGTCGTTATGTTTTGTTCCCCCCCCCCCTCTCCCAATAGAACTTTTAATGGATTCATGGGTAGCAACATAACTAGAGATGAGATTCAATGTGTCTTGGAGCAATGTAGGAAATATTGTGCGCATCATAGATATGCAAGAACAAGTACACAGTTTATTTGAGGCCCTTCATATCTTAGATGTTGGGAACCTCATCATGGTGTAATGGTTAGCAAGCTGGTCCCACAGATCATTATTACTGAATAGTGAGTTCAATCCTCAATGAGTGCCCCATACTTGTGGCCTTATGCCAAAACTAAGCTATGCTTAGTAAATAACTTCCATAGTATCTAATCATTAAAAACAAAAATAAAGAATAACATTTTTTTTAATAAATAAGTATTATATTCAACCATATGAAACAAATTGCTTTTTTATAAACATGGTATTTTAAATATATGGAGACACCATGAAGTTCTGCATCTACTTAACAGTAAAAACATTGTTGTAATCTTCACAGATGGTCAGTTTTTAAATTCTGTCTTCAACATTTTCTAGAACACAATTCTCAAATGGGAGGCACCTGGCTCCCAGGGGAGGAATTTTAGCCAAAGGAAGAATTGGGAAGGAATTTCAGTCATGGGAAGAATGTATAATGGAAAATAATTACTAGATGACAATCCAAAACAGGGAAGGGATTGAGAAAACCTGGGATTACAAGGGGAGGAATGTAACCTGGACAACCAAATCAAAATTTCACCTGAAAACGGTTGAAGAACTGACCAACATTGTGATGTCAAGAAAAACTAAAAAGCGAAGACAATAATAAACAAAAAAAAAACTCTTCAAACAATGATTAGACCCCTTTTTTTTTAAATTTGAAAAATCCTTCGATTTTGAAATCAGTTGTATCAAACAAAGACATCTGAAAACGGAATTGTTTCAGAAAGCAGATAAAACAGAGAATTACTTACTCTTTATGTAATGAATGTGAGAGCACAGGTTGTAAGGCTTGCCAATCTTTCCTCGGGTAACTTCCAGAAGCTGTCTTCATTCCATCACCATGTTTACAAGCACCTGGTAAAACAAAAATAGCCTGTACAAATATGAAACTTTATATTATTTCCAAATAACAAAGTAGATGTCATTAGACATTTTGAAATGAAGCCTTGTCATTATTCAGAATAACAGCCTCTTCTTTGTTGAGAATTCCTTATGTGAGCACAACATTTTGATACTCAGATATATGGGAATTGTTCCTATTGACTTGAAAAGGTAGCATTAAAAAATATAAAATACCTTCCTGTGGTGCCCCCCTTAATCTTTTTTGGAGACCAATTGCTACAATACGCACAGCATCCAGAGACAAGCACCAGAAATGGGAATATGTCACCAATGCTTAGCATCCCTGTGGCGCGGCACCCAGACCATGGACCACATCCTCTGTGGCTGCTCACTGGGGCTCACATGCTCTAACGAAGACCTGAAGCAAGCACCATATGATGATGATCTACACTATTATTCTGGTTGTCTGTATGTACGACCGTTACTCTTTCTGATTATTATTCATTTCTTCTCTGGTGTCTTCTCACACCAATAAAACTTTATTTGTTTTAACGTGTTCTTGAGTTTTATTACTCCTTTCCCTTTAGAATGTTTCATGCTTACAAAGTGGGTAAAGAAGGTGAAGAGTCAATTGCTGTCTATAGGAACTAAAGCATAGTATCTTACAGCAATACAATTTAAATTCTCCTTATATCCATCTCCCTCCACACCCACCCTTGCAATGTAATGAACAAGGGTAAGAATGAAAAAGGGTGCTTATGCTTGAAAGAGAGCAAAAGGGACTCAACCTTCACTATAAATATCATTCATTCATTACTCCTCCCCCACAAGTCTGAAGCCTAAAAATCAATTTATAGACAAGAATATAGACAAATAGCAAAAGTTATCAATATTAATAATAACAGATATATTAGTTTCACTTGGCTTTGCATATTATTATAGTTAATATAGATACATTCCATAAGTAATTACTTTACAAAATGATATACTTTAATTGTAGAAATATATATGCATATGATATCTTAGTTGTCAATACACATGGAATTTGCACAGGTCCAGCTAGTGCATATAGAAGTGGGTAAAACAAAACCTTGTAAGAATTTTAAATGATAATAAATAATAAACTAAATTACCCAGATTTGAATGGGACGTAATCTTTTCAGCTTTTCGGACTGAGTTCTTGAACACTGTGTCTTTAGGTCCAGGCAATATGGAGTAAGGATTGTTGATGTGATAGCGCTGTGGGTGGGGCTCTGTAAAAAGTTGTTTCGGTGTCTGACCAAACTCCATTATTTGCGTCTCATAGCTGTTTCTTTCATTCACATCATCGATGCTGATTAAAAAAAATATATATACACATATATATATTTATTATAGAGATGTACAAATAAATTTAAGACAAACCAGTAGTATATTTATGAAAGAGTTCATTATTTTTTTATTCTTTGGCATTTTGCAGACTAGTTTTAACTTCTTGTCTTCATCAGCGCATATTTTGGAAGTGAGACAAGAAATTCATTTTGAGACCAACGTGAATATGTATATAGCTCATGGTCCATCTTTCCATCAAAATTCATTGAGAACTTTTAGACAGACATGATTTTAAAACAAAAGACATGATTTTAAAAAAGATTAAGCCCACTTAAATGACATCAGATACAAGCATTTATTTCATAGAAGGAGTGGGAGGGAATGCTTTGTGGAGATGTTGTGAGGCGTTTGCTATGTCGATTTGTCTGTGACAGCTATCACTGCAATAGATACGTGTATCTAAAAGATGTACTGTGTATAAGCAAGCAACACATTATTGCTGGGTACAAATTTATTCAAAAATATAAAAAGGCAATAAAAAATACTTACTGTTCTATATTTACAGAACCTTCATATGTTAGATAATAGAAAACTGAAAAGAAAAAAGATTTGAAGCATTTTAAAGGGGAAGAAACAGAGGCGGGAATAAAAATAAAACTTTGACAGGTCTGGTTAGTCACTCATAGAAACCGTGACGTGACTAATGTCTTTTGGCAGCATGTCATGTTGGGGGTGATCAATTAAAAAATTGGAAAAGGGGGTGATCAATGAATAAGTTACTTTTATTGGATTACTAAAAAGTCCGAATTTACAAAAGACGAGTGTGAACACTTCCGGACAGAAACTAAGTGACCAATTTAGCATAAACTTACATTGTAAATTTACCCCCTCCTTAAAAACTTATTTTGGGAGGGGATTTTTAAAAAAAACAACAAAAAAAACAAAGTTTTCTCTAGACATAAGGAGTAAATGTTTAAATTTCAGCCGTCTAGTTCTATCGGTGTGGCCTCTGAGCCATCCAGAATCACTTCAAAACTGAAGAAACCTATGTTGACAGTTTTATTGATGGTTTCTAATACTAGTAATAATAAAGAACTAGCAGGGGAAAATAACTTCAAATATAACAAGGGAAAATAAATTCCCCCCTTGAATTTTAAATTAAAAAATAAAAAATAAAAAATAAAAACCACCCCAATTTTGGCCCCTAAAAGGGTGGGAAAAAAATCCCCCTCCAGATATTAACCCCTAAAAGGGAAAAACAAAGCTTGATCCTGATTTTGACCACCACCCCCAAAAGGGCCTCCCACGATTCTGACCCCTAAAAGACAAAGTTATCATCACTTATTGAAATGGTTCTTAGGACTATTAAACTCCTTGTTATTTGTGTCAAGGAGTTCAATCGTCCAAAGAACCATTTCAATATTAATGACCCTTCTCAAAACTATAGAAAATATCTTATCACTTATGACTTTTAGAAAGATCTTTTTTTTCTCCGCCACACATAAACATGTTCTCTCTCTCTCACACACACACACACACACACACACACATTCTCTTATTTCAGAAGACTTACGAAAGCAGACAACAGTGTAAAAATGTTTTTGTTTTAAATATCTTTAATACAAAGAGTGAATAAGGGGAAAAAAGCAGTTTTTCTACAATTATAAATAATGAAGTAGAATTTAACTTGGAATCTAAATGAAAAATGAAAAGCTAATGACAAATTTCCAAAACAAAAAAAATTTAAAGATTTATGCTATTGTATAAAAGAATAAGGGAGAAAACACACAAACATTCCATCTCTCTCATACATAGAAATGTTCTCTCTTTCTCTCTCCAATGTAAACATTCTCACTCTCTGTCATACAACTTTTCTTCAAAAAGATAAATATGTTGGATCACTTGTGACCTAGAAAGTGTTCATAACGGTCATTGCTACTGGACATAAAATATGTGTCAGTTTAGCATAATACTTGCATTGTAAATCAACACCCTCCCCTCATAAAAACTTGATAGTGTTGGAATTTTCAAAAAACAAAATAACCCTGGAAACAAATAGGCTAAGTCAATATCCATGCAAAAAATCAGACCCATGGGACTTTTAGTTTGGCCATGATGCTCATTGCAGATAGAGACAGAGACACACAAATTAGCGACTTTTGCATAATATTAGAGATTATCCGAGTTCATAGTATTAACTAACTTCATCTTTCATTAGTGTATTATTCTTCATTGAAATACAAATACAAAATTTGTGAAAGCGCAAAAACAAAGATATGCTTATTGTCCATAGCACCCTTTCTCAACCTCTTTAGACTGGAGGAACCCTTAAAATAACTTTTGTATCTCAAGGAACCCCCTGCATAAAAATATTATATGTACAGCTAAGAAAACATCAGTGTGTTTAAAACTTTATAAGTACTATATAACTACTGATGTTATATCATCAGTAGTTATATAGTACATATAAAGTTTTAAACACAAAAACAAAAATCAATAAATATAAAAAATCTGGAACTCTAATTATAAGTATTGTATTATATTATATTATCTGAGATTGTAGCTTTTTAGACAGCCGTTTGTATTTTTTGGTTAGTAAAATTTCTGGTGCTTCTACTATCAAATATGATTACGACAGCGATCACTACTAGTTATATAAAAAAAAAAAAAAACCTCAAATGAAGCAAAAGTTAGGTGCTTTTCACACAGAACCCCTAACAACATTCCATAGAACCCAGTTGAGAAAGGCTGGTCTATAACTTTGAGAAGAATCATTAACATTCCAAATTTTGTTAGGACAATTGAACTCATTCTTTGTGTTCTTGAAAAAATATAATTATAGAACAATATATTTTATTGCCTTTTTATATAAATATGTACTCAGTAATGATGTGTTGCTTTCTTATACACAGAACTTAAAAAATAGTTGTTTCTTTTCTCACAGCTGACGAAGGCTGAAGAATGGATCGGCCGAAACGTTGTGGTAACAACATCAAGAATACAAAGGAATAGTTCAATTGTCTAAACAAAATTTGGAAAGATTAGGTTGTTAAAACAAGCCAAAAATATGAAAATAAAAAAGTAAATAAAAAACACACAAAAAGAAATTTACCATTATCAGCTGCTTCTGCTTCATAGCCTGTTTGTTTGTAGCCAAATATCAGGTCAATCCAGTGGTGCAGATGACGTGAAACCCAATCACATTCTAATGCAGCCCTCATCTTCTGAAGAAAATCTTTAGGATCTAGTAATAAAAAATAATGTGAAATTTATTACTTGCTTGGTTTCATAAGGTACACTTCAATGTTAATCGTGGTCCAATGAAAACAAGGCACGTGATCAGGTCATGTGATTTAAGTATACACATGCTTATGTGTTTTTGACCATGAGTACATATAAATAAGCAACCAGCTGACAACAAATCAGATTTGGATATTCATTATTTGGGCAGTCAACAATCAGTTAGAGGGGGAAGTGTCAGATTTCACTTCTGTCCAGCTACTTGTTTGGTGCTAAGACGACTTGACTGAAGCCAGAACTCAACAACAACAATAAAAATCTAAAGATGTTTGAGTTGTATTTCATTTGGGTCCTACCACTAAGATGATGATCACAAGAATTAAGTATTTTATCAACTGATTATATGTTCCAAAAATGTGTTTATTACAATTGGTGCCATGTCTGGGATGTTTTGTAACCTTCATTTTATTACAATATAACACTCAAAATAAGAGAAGTAGAAGTAAATAGAAGTTTCGAAAAGACATTTACTGTATGAACAACACCCACCTTTTGCCCAAGGAGGCAGCTCAACATCACCAACAGGCCGGCCGTTTTGTCGCACACCAAAATTTATGTTCTGAAAAATAAAATAATAATCAAGAAATATTTTCATATCATACCCACCCATATTTGTGTCTGTTACCAATGGCTTGACAGTATTTTCATCTTTGTTTTATATTACCGTATTTCAAGCTTGGAGTTATTCGCACACTAATTTTAAAGCTAAAGCTAAAACTTATATGTATGTGACTTACTCTAGATAAAATTGATACATTTTGTATCCAAAATGTTAATGAGTGGAGCAAAATCCACTTTCTTAACCTCTTTTATCTATTCTGGAAATTTTAATGAAAACTAAACACTGATAATTTAAACATCAATTTCAAAACATTAAAAAAATGGTCCTTTTTAGAATAGAGGACTGTATTTAACATGCACATAGTGATGGATTTCTTTTTAAAACACATTCATTCATAGGTTGCAAATGACAAAAACAAGAATAATGAAGGTTTAACCTACTTGTCTGTTGAAAAGAAACTCTCCATCCCCATCATAAAATTCTGGAATCAATTCTTTGAAATCAGAAGCACCATGAAGACAATTATACCAACTTTCTGCAATACTAGAAAAGAAGAGAAAAGAATAAATAAATGTGTGAGGAGATATATATATACATATATAGTACCGATTTTACACTTAGGAGTGCTACTTTTCAGCAGTTTTCATAAGGTCATAAACTGCCTTATTACGCTATCCCATGACGGCACTTAGCAGAGTTATAATGCTCCTAAAGCAGCTAAAAATGGGAAAAAAACTTGCAGCTCGAGTGGTCAACTGCAGGTCATCTCAGATGAACAGTTCTTGGTGCACTGACACCAACTCTGCCTTGGCGCAAAATCTGAAGGTATGAGTGTCAGCCAGATGTATGATGACTCCCTTCTGTCTTTTAGTTGGCGCGAAGTCAAGTCTAAACCAAACACAGTTTTGCTTGTTTAGTTTTATTCTGGGGTTTTAATGTAAAGATTTCTTTTGCAACCACTAATATATATAACACACACATCATTTTCCCATAAATGTAAGAGAATGCTCTGAATCCCCATACTTGGGCAAATCAGTTTGAGAAAGAGCTGAAATCTAAAAACTTGTTTTTACAAGACTCAAATAGTCTAGTGTCCTAACATACCATTCTCAATGGTTCAATGATTAATTATCATTTAATAAAGATACTTTGAATTATAACTATTACGAGTGATTTCAATAGCTTTGACTGTCTTAAAATTCATGGTTATGTTAAAAAAAAAAATCTGTATATAAAGTTGAGTTTATTTAAAAAATATAATTTCAATAACATCTCACAATTACAGAAAAATAAATGCAAAATATTTTTTTTAAATTTAGGTTTTAATCACTTCAGAACCAGTTTTTTCCCCTCCCTAAACCACGATAAACATCATGTAATCTTTTCATTATGTATATACTAGTTAATACTCGTAAAAAAATTCACGGATATATTTGAATTTCATTGAAACTATTTTCTAAGGAAAAATAATAGCAAATTTGTTTCAGTTGAAGAGTCCATAGTTTAAAAAGGTGGGTAGGAGGTACTTTTATCAGCTTTACCACGAGTGAGAGAGTCAAAGAAAATCACAATGTTCATAAGTATAGTAAGTTAGCATGAATTGATATCAGACCACCTATACTGGGAGATCTGATGAGGATCGAAACCCCACTAACAATGGTCAGCAACATTAGCTGATCATTGCTATATGACATCTTCACTGATCTGGGTTTTTTTCATATGATTTACTTTCGGATTGCGATTGTTTATAGAAGAAGAAAAAAAAAGAAGAAAATACTGAATTAGTTTACCAGAAATAGTATGTAGTTTGAAACAGTGGGCAGGAAGTATTTTTTTAGCAAAGCTTTAACTTCCCCCAGCCAGTGAAACAACAGGCGAACCAAGAAAATCACACTGTTCATTATTAGAGTAGATCATCTTACCTATTAAACATTCTGTCAGGCTGATCAAAGCGTCCTCCATGTAGACACAACGAATATTCTAAAGCTAGAAAAAAGAACAAATAGAAGCATTGTCAATTTGGCAGCAAGTACTAATAGAAATATTATATACATATATATATATACACACACACATATACACACACACACACACACACACACACACACACACACACACACACACACACACACACACACACACACACACTCCGTATTCATCAAAATGCCACACATTGGTGTCAAAATACATATAACATAGTTACACAAAAAATCATTTTTATTATATTTAAATGGTTTCTTTCTATTGTTTTTTACCATTCTTTTAGTGTCAGTATCCTCTTTTACTTTTGCCAACAATCTTTGAATACAATTGATTATAAATATTCAGAAATGAATTAACTTACCAACTCTGGAGAGGTAAAAGAGCACATAGCAAGGCGTGGAGTAGTGGGACCCGTACAAGAATTTAGGCTCTGACATTTCATCATACCTTTCCTGAGAAAAGAAGAAATATATACTTTGTGATTGTATCTTTGTGATTTAAGAGTAGAATACAAAATGCTATAATTGCCAGCCTATCAAAGACATAATTTACATATGCTCACTACAACTCATCTAGCTGAAAATGTTTTCACCTAGTTTTAATAATACAAAAGAAATGCAAATTATTTAGTTATAAACAGACTAATTCATTTAGAAATTTTTAGATGCTTGATAAAAAAAATATTTATTATGTCAATAACACTGCCTTAATTCCTGACCACTGACAATCCCTTTTCCCCCCAATTTGCAATACATTTCTATAGTAAAAGCATTAGCAAGACATTTGCATTATACATATAATAGACCCATTCTGCCAATAATGCTTGCATTAATTCCTGACCAGTGACAATCCCTTTTTCTCTGAATTTCAAATGCACAACATACATATTAAGTACTGAAACTTGCTCAAACAGAAACTGCAAAATTCAATGGTTAAATCAATTTATTTTTTCACGCAGATAATGGTAAAAGATAAGCAGGAGAGTAGTGGAGTAGCGGTAAAGTCAGTGGGCAGCAATAAGAAAAGCTAAAACCTTGCCTACATATACTTGATTCAAATGCAACCAGCACTAAAATAAAATTAATTATTATTCCATCCCACCCACCAGAATGTGTTGTCTCTCTACACACACGTATATATATATATATATGAAATCAAATGATGGATAATTGTATATCTCATCAGACAGAATATGATAATTATAATGACATTTATTAGTGAGAGCCTATATTTGCCCGGCGTCAGTGTGAGCGACTGCTAAATGAGCGGCCTAAATCGTAAATGTGAATAAAGAAACAAACTGTGCGGGGATCGAACCCGCGTCCACCTTGGAAGCTACCGTATATGCAGGTACTGCCCTATCGACTGAGCTAACGAAGGTCAGATGGTAGGCAGGAGTTTTTTTATCCTACACTTTGTTGGCTTTTCCATTCGTTCGTATTTTAGGCTAATTTTATATCCGATCAGACAGAATAATCATATTCTGTCTGATCGGATATAAAATTATCCATCATTTG
>VCCN01005588.1:3294833-3307983 GCA_006491835.1 Architeuthis dux | reverse complement strand
TTTGACATTGCCTGATGGCGGCAAGAAGTTTGACACATTTGAAGTATGCAACCAAAAATGGAGACCAAAATGAAGATTAATATGCCCTTATCTTACAAATACTATAAACTAAATTATAGGAATTATTCATATCACATGAACTCAATTCCCACTTCAGAAACTAGATTGATGAGTTTAGATGTTAGCATGAGGATTCAGTCACTAGGGGATACTCTCTAAATGTGTCAAGCATGGCTTAAATGGGTTTGGGTCATAATCCAAAAAGACACAATCCTAAATGCCATAATCCCGAATGTTGAAATCCCAAAAGATCAGAATCCCAAAATCCCGAAAATTCAGTGGAAAAAAAGGTTTTTGAAAGACATTTATTTACAGTTTTAAAAACAGATTTATTTGAGAAATATAAAAACATGTTTACTTAAAAAAACAGGGGGGAAAAAAACTAACTCTATTGTATTCAATTGTGTTGTAGGGAATACACTAAGGAAGAATGACATTTAAAAAAAGTTAATAACCCTTGTATATGGCTTTCACTGCCTAACTCAGGGATTGAACTCACAACTACCAGGTAACTAGATGCACTTAGCCAACTAACGAATGGATAAAAGCATTGGTTAAGTGCATCTTGTGGTCATGAGTTCAATCCCTGGGTCAGGCAGTGAAAGTCATATATTGTGGTTCAGTGGGAAAGGCAAAAGGATGAATTAACTAAGAAAAATTAACTGATACAAAATATCCCCTGGCATGGACAGTGGAATGAAAACAATCTACCTTTGTGGATTGAATAAAGGGTTTGATTCCAAATTCTCCGAAGGCTAAATAATACAACAGATATCTGAAGAAGGCTAGAGGGTACAAGAACCAAAACATTGTAACTATGACAACACTAATCCAAATAGATTACCATATATGCTGGACTATAAGATGAATGGTTTACAAAAGGTAAAAGGCCACCCACTGCAACTCATCCAAGCCCCATAACTTTTCATACTGAGCTTCGGTAGTTGTCCCCCATGTCATAATACCAGCACATTGGAGCCAATGTAATACTTGCATAGCTTCTTTTTTTTAATTAATGGTTCATCTTATATACAGACATATACAGTCATGACAAATAGGGAAAATATTTGGCAATTATTTGTTTAATAAATATTTTAGAAAGTTTACCTTCAACAGTGAGTATTTTGTTTCCTTTGGTTCAAAGACAACTGATTTGGAACAAATCTTCAATTTGCCTCTCTGCTGCCTGAAAAATGGAAAGATATGTGAAATAAAAGAATTAGAGTAGTCAGTCTTCAATCAAAAATGTTTGTCTTCTTAACCTTTTAACTATTAGTTGTCTATTGTAACCTGTAATATCACGGGTAGGAATGATTAAATATGTCAAAAACTTTCATTCACACTAATGATTACACGTGACGCATCAAATACTAAAAGCATATATAAAAAGCAACATTTCCATAGCACATTTAATGTGTGAACATATACAGCAAATATAATATTAATTCAAAAAAGTTGATCATTTTATATTTATCTATCGTCTGCTAAAATCTCATGCAAAATATTAATTTTAGAGACATGCCTATATGGTACAAAATGTACATTTTGGCCTTCTTCACAGAAGAATTTGTAATAGCCCACTCTTGGTGTATCTTGGTCTTCGTTCAAAATTAATATATTATGTTAATAATAATTGAAAAATGCTATTATTATGTAATTATTATATTAAATAATCAAAGCAATCAGTGAACATTGTTCACATGGGTATGAATGAGAATCACCATAGTGGTATTAGTGATGGCTTAAAATTTAGCACTCTGTAGGTGACTTTGTTCAGAGGAAAAGGTTTTTCCTGCCATTGCAGGCAACTCCTATCGCTGAACGATAGTGTGTTTGAATTTCACAGTTGTGTTGTCATGTCAATTCAAGTCATACATGAACAGATATACAAGTTACAAGCTTTCAAAGTATCTAAGTTCACAAAATCTTGGCACCCTTGAAAAAGAGTGCTATAGATTAAAAGTTGAATTTTTTACCTAACATTTGTTTTAGGAAGTTTTGGCGCTCAATCTGTAGTGTATGTATGTGTATTGAAAATCAGAAAAAAGGTGTGAGGGACCAATGCAAGTATTATGGACAGAATAGCATTATTATATTTATAATGTAAATGCATTGCTAATAACTTTACCATAGAAATGCATGGAAAATCAGGAAGTAAGTGATTGTCAGTGGTCAAGAATTGTTGCAATCATTACGTACAGATAGAATATGGCCATTATGTAATTTGAAACCATCCTTCACTGTAAATGCACACGTTCTAATTCAAGTTCTTTATGGTACAACTTCATACACAACGCCACTTGTGGCCACTCAGTGAACTAGTGTTAGAAATTCGAGCATCCCGTCGTAATTTTGTCTGGATTAAAAGGTGTCAGGCCATAAAGAAAAAGAAATTTCTTTTTCTTTCAAATCAGTTGTATATCTGTACATAGTACCCATCATTCTGTCGGATTCCCTCACATCCACACTATAAACACATAGTAACTACAAAAAGTGTAAAAAGATAAAGACATGTCTAATAAGCAATTATCATTATGAATAATCTGGACCATTCAGAATAGGTGCTTAGTTGTATGTATGGATAAACAAATAGTAGATAAAAACTGTTTAACTTTCATGCCTTTCAGAACATTGAATCCCACAAGCTAGTCATTTTTAAGCAAATACTTTAATGGCATGACCAAAGCAGCTCTTGGAAACAAAAATATGTAAGATGTATAATCCTATGATGAAGAAAGTTATTGAAATTTACCAAAACTTACTTCCAATATAAACTCATAATACAAAATTGTAAAAGATGTAAGAATTTGATCATAAAATTGCTTCATACATACTTGTTTATAGCGTCTGTCTCTGTTGATGATGGTGGATAGTAGATTACTGCAAATTCTTCAAAATAGATTTCTCCTGGTTCCAAGTCTAATGGAGAAAACCTTTTTTAAAAAAAGAAAGAAATAAGAATTTAAAAAAAAAGAAATTTTCAATCCTCTAGATATTTTTATTTCCATATCAATTGAAATTAATAAATTTGTTTCTATATTAGAAACTGTCAACCAAAACTATCAACATAGGTTTCAAGTTGGTCAGTCTGTCTGGCTGTGTATGTATGTATCATGCCTACAGGCCACACCAATGGAGCTAGATTGGCTGAAAATTTCAACATTTACTCCTTATCATGTCTAGAAAAAACATTTTGTTTTTTCAAAATTCCCCCTTAAATAGGTGGGGGGGGGGGGTATTTGCCATATAAGTTTATGCTAAATTGGTCCCTAGTTTGTGCCCAGCGGCATTCAGACTTGTTTTTTTGAAAATTCAGACTTTTTTTTTTAGCGATCACTGCCCACCAAAAGGAGAGAGATGTAACTTATTTATTGATCACTTTTTCCAATTTTTTTAATTGACCCCCGACATGGCATGCAGCCAAAAGATGTTGGTCATATGACAGTTACGATTGAATGACTTACAAGACCTGTTCCAAGAATTGTTCAATCTATTGATCCCATTTTTTTTTTAGTTGCTTTTGTTGTTACCACAACAATTTGGCCAATATGGACTTCCTCAGATGTATAATCCGTATGGAAAGAGTCGGGGGATAAAAGCAACAAAAAAATTATATCAATAGTCCAAACAAATCTTAGAATGATTGTTGACTCATCTCAGAATTACAGAATGTATCATGGTTTGAATTTACTACATAATATTTAGACATTTATACAGCCTGTAGACAAATAAAAAATAAAAATTAGGAAATTAAATGCCCCAGCCTTACAAAGGTTTGGTGTTGGCAGCATAGTTATTAGGGCTTTGAGTCATAATTCCAAAAATCAGAATACCTAAATGTTAAAATCCCCAAAACCACAATCCGGAGGTCAAAATCCCCAAAATGGAAAAAATAATTTTAAAATGTTCTTAAGACATTTACTTAGTTTTAAAAGGGGATTCATTTGAGAAAAATATAAAAATACATTTACTTGGGGGAAGAAAAAAAACACCCTAACTCCTAAGCTTATTGTATCCCATTGTGTTGTAGGGAATACAGTAAACAAGAACAATATTAGAAAAAAAGTCAAAAACCCTGAATACAGTACCAAACAAAGAACAATCTCTATAAACAACCAGAGCACCCACCTTTTTGATTTGAGATTTCAACATTTTGGGATTATGGTGTTCGGAATTGAGTTTTTAGGGATTATGATGTTATTGTTTTCAAGAAAAATCTTCTTTGTTTTTTAAAGTGTATATTAAACAAAACTATTGAACAATAAAATATTGCAAAGTTATTTTAATTTGTTCAGTCATTTTATGAAAATCCAGTACTTCAAGTAACAAGATCATAGGTATACACACAGATTACGATTTTTATAGGTTAGGTTAAAAGTAGCATAAATAAAATGACTAAAAAGCAAGACATCTTTTTGTCTTCTCTCTGCTGCCAACAAATGTCAAAGCAAAATTCTTTCCATAGCTTTTGACAAAGATCAAAGTGTAATATCTGCTTGTTATGTCAACTGAAATCATTAGCACAACTCTCAAACCAAATAATTAAAAACCTTAAACCGACACTGACACTGACACCGACACACACACCCAAAATGACCGAGTGGGCATTGTCATGAGTTTGTTAGCAAATGTTTGCTTTTACCTTTCTAGCACTAGAAATTTTGTTTGTAATAGGCAGATGGGGGTTGCAATTTATATATACTGAAATTTTGCACTGCTTAACCACATAGAATGACAATTTCAAATACATTATTTATATTTAGAACATTTTAAAAAGACTCGTTTGGATCAGTGGTTCTCGAGAAATCTAATAAAAATAAATAAAAAAATAGATCTTTTATCTAAAATTATAGATCTTCACCAGCGTTTACAAGAGTGGGTTTATGAGAGAGAGAGAGAGAGAGAGAGAGAGAGGTATGCCCTAGTATATCTAATTACAATTGAAGAAATCTCCATCTGTGTGTATGTACTGTGATAATTAGACAACTGGCCATTGTACAAAGTTGACATATATATTAGTCAGCGCACAAGGCAGTGTCCAGTTTGAAGTTGTTTGGATTAGTGGTTCTTGAGAAATCTAATAAAAATAAATAAAATTTAAAGATTATAGATCCTTCTTTATAGTTTCTATAAATTATCTCCCTTGACTTCTGCTCTTTAGAATTATCTAAATTTTTATATAAAATATCTAAATTGGCAATACTGAACAGAAGTAACTGAAATACTTCGAAGCTGTAGTTTCGTATGACGATGGAAATAACTAGGAAAATCTTGGCCAGTACTCCTATTCCTCAGTATCACAAAATCTAAAAATATTTAAAGACATTTTAACCCTTTCGAGACTCAAGGGACATATATATCCAAGGTTTCTATGACTGCTAGGATATATATGTCCCATAGATCTCTTTTAAAAATCTACAGAGACATTTTAATTCAGGCATTAAGCAACTTAATAGGTTAATTTTGAAAGGTTTAATTTACTGAAGAATTCAAATACATCAGGAAAATCTTTGTACAATATAAAAATGTTTAAAACTTTTTAATTTCCCCCTTTTCTTTCAAAATATTAACCTCCATATATTCAAATGGACAATCATAAGTCTTATGTATATGCAATAAAAAATCCATTGCAAAAATATGAATATTATTTTTGAATTTTTCAGAGACAATATCGTTTGATCCTCATGTATTGGAAAGCCAGATCAACTTTTAAAATCCATTTTGATATAATAATAGATACCACAATTTACCAAACCAATTAACTGGCTTCTTTAAGCCCATGATAACTGCTGTTTTCATGCGGCAAAAATAGATATATATCTTTTGATAAAGTTCCACATATCAAAAAATCTATTTCAATACAACATTGGCACCAGATTTCTATAAGAATTCTGAGTAAGCAAGCAGCAGCAGCAGCAAAATCTAGGCTGAGTACAAATCTGTGTTACCAAGGCAACCAGCAAAATGGCCTAGACAGTATCCTAACAAAAATCAAACAACTGTTGGATTTGTCTCGGAGAATCAAAAGTCAACACATGAAGACACGCTTCATTTAAGACAAGCCAGTTATAATTAGGGACGGATCTAAGATTTTGAGCAGTGTGGGGTCCAAATGAAAAAAATGTATTTTTACAAATAAATTCATGAAAAAGAAAAATTTCAAAAATCAAAAACAAGAAAGTAATATGTGATCCGCCATTTTCCACTTACATTTGAGTTGTGGCTTTTTAGCGCTAGAATTGACAAAAGAGTAAACTAAAAAAAATTTACTACAGATCCAATAAATAAAAAAAAAATCATAACGTATGAGACGGAAGACATCTTAGCAATATTAGATGAAAAACAAAATAATTTTTTGTTTTTATGATTTTTCTGATTACATAAGATTTTTTTCTATTTATAAAATTTCTTTATCTAGATATTTTTAAAATCTTTTGTTTAATTGCGCTTTTCCTGCCCCTCCCCCACCCCATATTTTCCAATGATTTGTCTTCAATATGTCTGAATAATGAGAATATTTTTGACACTTCTTCCTCTTTGTTCTTCAATAATACAAATAAATATTGATTTACAAGGCTGTCTTCAATGGCAAAAGAGGCAGTAGCCATAGATCCATTATTTATTAGGTTAGTTATTCAATTTTTTGTTTACCAAGTGTAACTATAAAAATAAAAAAAATGATTTCTGTTTTATTTAATATCATTTGTTCATAGAAATGAAGAGCTTTAGATCACTCAAAACAAACAATGATTCTTATAAGACCAGAAATAAAGAAAATTTCTGAATTACTGTAACCAGTTGGTCTTTGTGGCCTAATCGGTAAGGCAGCTGTCTCGGATAGGTAGACTTCCCAAGGAAAAGGGACGCAAGTTTGAATCTCTTTGAAGGCTTATTTTTTATTTCCAATCCATACTGCTGACTGTTGATGTACATCTATAACTGTCAGCAAAGCAATGGGTCAAAGACTAGTAACTATAATAAGTCAAGAATTAGAGTTAACTATTTTCTTCATAGCACCGAGGCATTGGTAATTTAAGTCATTATTAAGAACAAATGGAACTCTGGTTGAGAAAGGCTGCTGTAAAGTATCAAGAACTATAAATACTATCATCAAAGGAAAATGAGGTTACATTTGCGATTACATTTCTCCCAATAATTTTGTATTTATAGAAGCATCTGTGTAGGTGTGTTTTTGAAGACACTAAATATAAACAACAGCAAAAAATGACAAACAATTGAAAGCACTGATCCTAAGTGTCATTTTTTGGTATAACCCGGAGAGAAAATAATCTAGCTGATATGATAAACACAGTTTTAAGGGTAAGGTCAAGTTGAAAAAAAACCAGATTAGTCACTCAATAAAAACAGTCATGTGACAAAGTCTTTTTTTCTAAACATAAGGTGTACATTTTCAATTTTCAGCCCTCTAGCTCCTTTGATGCAAGCCTGTATGTGTGATATATACATAGCCAGCCAGACCAATTGAAGAAACCTATGTTGACAGTTTTGGTTGACGGTTTCTAATTAAATAAATTCTCAAACAGAAGTTTGGTAAAATTTGCTAACATTTGTAGGGAGATAAACTCAATTTTGACTGGTGTGTTTTAACCAACCTTAAATAAGCCATGTTTTATCAAAAACATAGCAACTCTAAGTTATACAAATGCATTAAATTGTTGCCACAAAATATTCATAGGTCTTATAAAACTCAATGTGGAAGGGAGGGGGAAAAAGTACCCAGAAGTTTCCCTAAGACAAATTTAACAGTAGCATTAATACCATTACAATTTTTGTACATGTAAAATACCTGATAAGCAATAGATAAAATATTCAGTCACAGCTGTCATTTTCAATAATATAATGCAACATTAATAACAGGAACAGTGATAAGATAAATGATAATGTTAATTATTAGGACAGTTTAGCTAACAATGGCATATAAGGAAATGACCTATAAAAAAGTAACCACTAAAAAAACAAAAGCTTTCTAAACAGTGGAGAAATCAACTAGAAGGGGATTCAAATCTCGGCTTTAATGAAATTGTGGATCCATCCGAACTAACTTCGGATTTACCGAACGAAGATAGATAAATGCGAAAATACAAGTGGCAACCGAACTGACTTTGGATTTACCTAACGATGTTTGTTAAATGCGGCGAACTACCAAACTTACTTCTTATTGACCAAACGAGGGGCAAACATCAGGTACAATGAACATTCAACTTTAACGACCACCGCCTTCCCCCCCAATTAGTTTGTTATAGCAAAGGTTTACAGTATTTAGAAAATGGTATTTAACTGAATCAGGCCACAGATATCAACAAATGGATCTTATAAATGTGACAATAGTTAAGTAATATTTATAATCACTTCAACACATTTCTTTTTCCAGGACAATCTCCAGAGATAACAATTTCCCAAACCAAACATAATTGGAATAGAGGAGAAATCAGTATTGAATAAATGATTGGAAGTATGTTTTAAATAAGAATATAAATAGTCATGGTGGCAAAAATGGTCAACTTGAACATGGACCACAAAGCAATCATTCTAATACCAGTAAGAAAAATGCATATCTGCAAAATATGTTAATAGAATTGTACAAACTTTAAAAAGGATATTTTAACATAAAATAGACGAAAAAATATTAATGCTGTGGCAAATATGGAAATATTGTAAATTATACTTCGATATTTCCTAATGCCAAAAAAAATTATTTATAAAATATCTTGATACAGATAATTTGCATTTAATGTTAATGTTAATATATATTTTCAATAATACCATATGATTTTGTCCTGAATTTCTAAGATGAGAAATCATTATTATTCACTGATTTATTCAGATTAGTGTCTGTCGTACTTGGTAACATACTTTTTAAGCAAATTTACAGGGGTTGATTGTACTCGTTCTGTTGTCCATTTCAGGGGGATATCTCGTATTGATTATTCTTTCTAGTCAATTCGACCTTGTGGTGTCGCTTGTCAATTGAACTAGCATATATGATTTTTAGAACTAATCGACCTAGGGATTGAACATTTGACCGCCAGGCAGGCAGCGCTCAAGCAATGTCTTTATCCATTCGTCCATGTCCCATTCAAGTTGCGGAAACAGACATATAAACCTAAGGTGGTTTGGTGTCACTTATCTGCCTTGTATGTATAATGCAAAAAACTCGGCCCTTGTTAGGTTTACAAAATGAGGGAAATCCTAGTTTTTCTGTAGCCTATGACATTCACAGGGTCATGTTACATATGCCTGCAAAGTTTTGTCTAATTCAGTTCTGTGGTTTAGGTGTATATTAATTTCTTACAGCAAATTTTCATCAAAATAAGAACAATTTGAAAATTTGCTAAGATTTTGTATTCAGCATTTTTCGGAGCAAGTTACACAGAATAAAATTCTCAACAAGATGCCATAGCTTTTAGTAAAATTGGTTAAGTTTTCAAAAATTATTACAAAATTAAAATCGTCGCTTTGTGTAAAAACTCAACTTAAATCACATTAAGGGCACCTCACTTACGTGTGTGCCCCCGATAAGACGAGTCTTCTTCAGTTATAAATCAAGAGTGCTTACAATATCACAATGGTTAGCAAGCCTATCTGCTAGACCAGTGTATAGTATAGCGAGTTCAATCCTTCCTGAGTGCTGAACTATTGTGGCCTAGATCCAGACTAAGCTAATATTAGTAAATCACTTCTGGGAAAATTTTACATTAAGAATCTTTCCCCAACCAGAATTTCTTAGAACCCTAGGGTTTTGCGAAAGGTTGTTATGGGTTCCTCAAAAGTTTTATATATGAAAAAAAAAACACCTGTTCTATTTTCAATGTAAATATAATGCTAAATTGGACCCTTACTTACAGTCTAACATACAAAACTGACGATGTGAAGAATTTGGTTACTTTCTTCATTACCATCATGGCGCTTATCACTTGAAGGTTCTTATTTAATTAAAATGTTTTACAAAAGATAATAAAAGAGCAGTTCTTGCTTTTATACAACATTCAGCGCTTCTAGATTGTGTATTTTCTCTCAAGTTTGGTACAAAGTGCAATTCTTACCCAACAACTAACATGTTTTATTGTCATAGAAAATCCAGAAGCTCTTGAGTTAGGGCTAGGGTTAATGGGTAGGATAAAGGTTTTTTTAAAATAACTGTATTCAGGCTAAAACTTAATTATTCTCAAAAATTGAAAATTTCCCAAAAAATGAAGGTGGAACTGCTTTTTCATCATCTTTGCAAAATATTTTGATAATATCAACAGAGTTTAGATAACAACCTTCAGAAGTCTTATTGATTGAAAGCACATAAAATTACTGACTAAAAGTATTTTATAATAAATTAGCCATTTAGTATTATCTGGATTTTACCGATTCATTTTTCTCATGGATCCTCAAGAGGTTTTGTCTTTTCCTTAAATCATAGATGAAAAATGGACTTTAGAGTCGCTCAATCCTGAAATAGCCAGACATTGATACAGTAGGAAAAATGGTCCCAAATCTCTAAACATTAGGATATTTTTTATGCTGTGAGCTTGTTTTTAAAATATTATTTAATGTATTATGGCAAACATGGAGTTTTTAACTGTCGTTATAGGATTATTTGAATGGAACTGATTTTGACACATCACCATCTTTTGTAAATACTCTAATATTCTGTTTTTCTTTCATGAATTCTCTTATTTCTTTTAATGTATGTGTAGTATAACGGTCTTGTACACATTCTGTCAACATGAAAGATCTCGTTCCAGGGTTGCACATTTACAGGAGAGAAGAATATGTGGAGTGAAACAAATGCTCCCACGTGGCTGGAGAGAAAGATGACATAATTCAGTAATTTCAAGGAAAATGTGGGTTCCTTTTATTTCCATTGATAAGCTTCGATGCAGGGCCGGTTCGCAGATCAAACAGGGTATTGAATTCTGTTTTGTTGAAAACCTAACGAGTTGGTTAAGTTCTGTTCCTTTACTGAAATAATGACCAGTAGGGTGATCAAAGCAGTTCAAATCAGTCCGTACTGACTTCCTCCTCCCATTCTCTACCGAGGAGTCGAAAACACAAGATGTTGACCTGTCGCTGCTGTGTCTCCAACTGACTAACTGACTCCCAATTTAAATCACGGCGCATCCTTAAAAATACTCAGATTGGTTGAACGCATTCTCATCCCTTGGTCAGCCGTTTGACCTATATTCTAGCCCAGAACCTGATACCCTCCAACTGAGCACAAAACCTGTACACTCCTTCCTTCAGCAAGCGAACACACGACATGAGTGTATTTCATTACATATGTGCCATTTTTAACATGGGATGTGCGTGGATGTGAAATTTTCACACACTCAATGTTAAAAATGGTGCATAGATAAAAAGAAATAAAAACTCCATGTTTGCTGTATCTACACATACAATAAAACGGAAGGTGTATTTATTTATTTGTCTTCTGTCACACTTTTTACGTCACCACACGATGACGTAGTAAAAATAGAATGGTATGTTAAACTTGATGAATAAAACTAAAACACCATAATTAATTATTCAGTGGTGAATTGAACGTTATTTCACAATATTTTTTTATTATCTATGTGTATCAATATATGTATATTTTGTGTGTAACACTTTCCAATATTTATACACACAAGAATTTAAAAAACGATGTGACGGTGACCGGCAATCTCTTCCAAAAAGAATGTTCGCACCTTTACTTAATTTTACCTTTAGTTTAATATTCACAGGGAATATTGAACATAAACAAGAAAATGCTGTGTAACAATGTTTTTGATATGCAATTTCAAAATTATGAATGTAAATGAAAGGATAAACTAGTTAGTTGTTATAATATTGATGCATTAAAACGTTTTTATCTCGGATGCTATTTTTATTATTTCTGAAATTAGTATCGAACACAAAAGTTCATGATACCCGGAAAAAAGTACCTGGGTATTACGTACTTCCGCCTAGCAGACGCTATATTTAGGACAACTGTATTTCAGAAAACAGCAACAATCAGACCCTCTTTGCATAAATTTTAACAATAACAATTTATTTCACAAAGATCTCATCCTGAAATGTTGCTAAGCGACATTTCAAACAGATGGGGATGTTGAATTTTTTATTATTAATCCGTAACGATTTTTTAAAAAAGTTAGCGTCTTGTTTAATGTTTTTTGGGGGTTGTTTTTTTTTAATTAATTAATTATGACGAAAACGAGAGAATTATAACCTAACGAATAAGAAATTTTATTTTAAAACAGATGGCAGTAATTTTTATAAAGCCTTATGAAAAGTACTGCAATATAATATAATAAGGTTGCAGAAAAAAAGAAAAAAAAAGGTGCAAATTATTAAGAGAAAGTGAATATGATTTTAAGACTTTGGGGGTGGGGGGTTAATTTTCCGTTGCATCAACCAACATTAACAATAAATTGTCCATAAATAATGAAATGTCAAAAAATACACTATTAAAATAAATAAATAAAAAGATATATTCTTGGTACTTGAAGTAGACAGTAAAAATTAAAAACTTTAAAATTTATAGCCTCTTCTTTGTTGCCAACTGCCAAGCTAAGCAATTTTGAATGGAAAAATCGTAGCAACAGGCTCAAAAACAGAAAAATATGTAATGATTAAAACTCACTAATTAAATTTAAGGTTCAATAAATAAAAACTTGGGATCAAGAAAGAATTAGCATCACTAAATAAAGACATAATTTTAATTTTTAACGTAACGAGAATAATGCCATTGTTTCGTTTTTGGTTGGATTGTCTTGTCGAATTTAGATTACAATTAAATCTCTGGTTTTTATGATTTCTATTTTGTAAATATATTTTTATTGAATAAAGTGTTTTATTTCTAAATTTTAAAATATACCATAACCATATGGAAATTAAAGATAAGAAAAAATCCTTTACACAAAAAAATGCAGTGAACATTTATTTTAAAGTCACTACAACAGTAACACTAACTAGAGAAAGAAAATTAAAAATATAGCAAAAGAAAAAGATGCCTAAGAATTGGTAATAAAAATGTAAATTACCTGTAAAATTATTACAAAAACTAAACAAGAATCAAGAATATATTCAGTAAAATATT
>VCCN01005588.1:3268946-3281954 GCA_006491835.1 Architeuthis dux | reverse complement strand
TGTCATATATTGGAGCCATTGGATATGTCATATCAGGGAGTGGGTTGGAGACATTATGGGAAAATGTGTATACACCAAATTCAGTAGTCCATATGCACGTGCATTGTGAGCATATATTCTATCTTCTATTGCCACAATATCAGTTGTGATGGAAGCTCCAGGATGCCTGGGGTGTATAGACTTGCCAGAATGTCATGCTTTCCATGAATCCCTCTTGAAAGGAGAATGTCTAACCAGTAATTTTGAGGGGGATATTTGTGTGAGTTCTCAGATGTGATTGAAGACCTTATAGAGAAAGTTTCTACTGAAAGCAGAACAGGCAAACTGTGGCTGAATTATGTTAAATTTGTATATATTATCAAACTGTTTCTTTATGCAAAGCGAACTGGAAATTGGGAGCTGCACCTCTATTGTATTTCTCAAATTATTCTATTGTTCCATGTTGTTGGTCATCCGGCTTATGCCATATCTGCTCGGCTCTATCTCCACCAAATGTAAACTCTGGAAGAAATTATGTCAGAAGATATTTTTAGAAATTTCACTGAGAGAGGTTTATTTACTATTCACTGTTCAGACAATTTCTGGGGAGGAAACAAGTGGGTTTATGCTCTACCTCAGAGTATTCTGGTGTGTGATGCCCTCAAGACGTTTTATGCATCGACACGGTTTCATCTGAACAGCACAAAGACCTGAGACCAAGTAGTAAAGCACAAGACAAGAATCACTTTGATACTCTAGTGCAGTGGTTATATACTTATTCTCCATTTACATATCTTAGCGATGATATGCTGGTAAACATTACAACTGGTCAAGTGGCTGACAAGTGTGTGAATTGTGATAATGCTTATAGCATTGGAATTACTGCTGCTAATGCTGTTAGAGGAAAGAGTGTCAGTGACATCAGGTTCCACAGAAAAGATTGTGTTACAACAATAAGTGAGGCAAACAATACAATCCAAGTCCGTGGCAAAAACGTAGATATGAATCATTCACTGCTTTTCATGAGGATAACTTGCATCATTCGAGATCATTCAGAAATGCAGCATTATCTCTGTTATGAATTGGCAAAGCAGCCACCTTCTACTGTATGCATCTATCAAAATCATGTTATCTTTTTCTGACTGAAATTCTTAAAAATATGGTTACTCCTGGTGGCCAATTTGTGAGCCGTATTTGGTTCTGGAGACTAATCACGAATATGGACACAATATAATGGGTTGAAATCAATTACCCAACCATTGAAACATAGCAATTTACTCCAAAATCAACTTTCTATCTGTTCTGGTTGCAAAGCTATGACTTTATTTACTATTTTGCCCGGATATAGCAGCCATCCTGGGAGCCATGTTGAATTTGTGACCCTATCCTGCAAAATATCACATCAGTGTGGGGTTTAATCAATTCTCCAACCTAAAACATAGAAATAGACACCAAAACCATATTCATATCAGATCTGGTTGCAATTTCATGACTATTTAAATATTTTAACGGCCATCTTGGATATCTTGGGAAGCTCCATTGGGATTCCAGGGGATTTTTAGTATAGTGTTTCTGGTGTCATTCTGCAAAGATCAGATTGTTTAAATACATTTTAATGTTTGGACTATCAAGGCTACAAGCAAAGTGTTTTATTGCTACAACACTCAGCTTCATATGGTGACTTTTGACAGCATAAGTTTATTGAACTGGTAGAAAATATGTAATAAAATCATAGATAAATATTTAAGAATAGGGGGGGGGTGCATCATTAAAAATGTATCACTAATTTTGTCAGGGAGGGGGGTAAGGAACGGATTTTACAAGAAAGTGGTGACGTAACCAAAACCCCAGCTATTAAATCGCTGTCACACAGATTTCCCTGTTTCCTTCTGTTAATATTAAATTAATTGTTATTTGGGCACAATGTAGGGAAGGTGGTCCCGTTTTTAACATCTAGTGTGCGAGTGTGTGAAACTTTACAATCGGGACCACCTTCCCTACATTGTGCAGTTATTTGAAAAATTAATGTTGATACAAAAATGAAGGAGCTTCTTAAATTATATTTTACGGATCTAAAGTCGTATCTATTTTTAGATCTTAATAAAAACTTACATTAAAACTAAAAGAAATGACAATAAAAGCACGAAGCACGGGAAAATACAGTGACTCACTGAATAGTGATTTAAATGAAATGTTATAAGAGCCTAAGCTACGTACGCAGTTACGAAAACAAGTCCGTAAATGAAAATCACGTGAAATATTGATGTTATCGTAATAATTCTTGTTGCAACAGAGAGAAGAAAGATTGGATAACATTTTTAATATAAAAATTATTTATGTAAATTATATAAATCCTGATATATTTGTGTTTGAAAAAAAAAACCGGTGAATCGTAAGCCATTGTACTAAAATTCAATTTTTAGCCCAAAACACATTTAAAAAAAAAAAATTGATGAACCGATTTCAATAAAATTTTGGTTACTTATTCATTTATTATTGAAGTTTCTTATGGAAAAAAAAAGGTTAATATTTTGTAAGTAAAACTTATAGAATTTTTTTTTTCAAGCTTTCAAAGTTTTCAAGTAATACTTTTATGAAATCTCATCTGTCGGAAATGAAATGTTCACATTTTAAAAAGATCGGTCCCTGGCGAAATTTAATCAATTTAATTTATTTTCTAAAATACTCGCTACGGTCCAGTCCAGTCCAGTGAGTCCACCATTCGTAAAAAAAAAAAAATTTTCACTACAATTATAGTTTAAACAATAAGAAATTTATAACTTGTTATTTTTGCTTATGTGCAAAAATCGTAATCTTTATATTTTTATACAGCAAACGATAAATTGAGTTAGCTAAAATTAATTGTGCGTGTGTAGTCAATTAATTTAGTCGTTGACGCTAAATAAATTGCTTTTTTACTGTCATTGTACACCTTGGCTTTTGATTATCATTATAGCTATTTCAGGAAGCAAGCTCCTTTCCCGTTATCGTGTACTTCTTTTCCCAACTTCTCATAAATAACAAAATAGCAGAAAATAGAAAAATCTCTTATTTTTGACAAAAGCGTGCATAACACTTAGAAACGATGCATCGCATCCATGGGGAATCATGTGTTTGTTGACTCAAGGGAGATAACTCATATTTCCCGCCTAAAATCAAAACACTATGAGCTCGAAAACGACGGTAATCCATGATTCTTTAAAAGAATTTGAATGTGGCAAATATTCACAGTGTTTAAAAACTTTAGAAGACATCCAGTTCCCGACCTTTGACCTCTTGGAATGGGTGAGAGACAACAATGTCGCTATTTGTGGCCTTGTATCGAAACAATACACCCAAACGGCTTCGCAAATAGCGAAGAAAGAGCTAGTGGACAGTACTCGGGAAAGATTAGGAAATCTTTTGACCAAAATCAGGAGCTTCAACGCGACAGAAAATAATTTAGGACTCGTGACAGAATGCGCTGTTCTTTATAACCTAATTCTACTCTACTCTAAGAATCCGCCAGAACAGAATTCCACACGGAATTTCTTTGGAGATAATTTAAATTCACACCTTGAAATTACTGTGAAACGCATTCTTGCTACCAACTCGTATCCGAGTACCTGGTTTTTTGATAATGACCCAGATCCCAAATTGTCAAAAACCGGATCTCTTCTATGCTGTCTTAAGCCTTTGTTACATTTATGGTCGTGTGTTGTCTCAACCAGTGAAAAACAACAGCTGGAACCATTGGTTAAAAAGCTGCTGGCAGAAAGTTCCAACGAGATGGTTAAATGGGATCTTCGGTTTGCACTTCCTGCTACACCTGGATTAGCCAATAAGAACCCACTTAGTGGCACTATAGGCAACAATATGACTGCTATGTTTCAGATCCTTGACCTTGCTTTAAGGACAGACAGTTTTGAATCTCAGATAGCCAAGCAAATTAAGCATATTGGTTGGATACCATACATACATTATGTTCAAGCTTATTGCTTATATAGAGAATGTGAGTATCAAAAAGCTCTTGATATTTTGAATAATCCAGAACAGAATTTTACAGGTGACATCTTAGAATCATTTGTTTTAAATCTGAAAGGATGTTGTTTGTTTAAACTTGGAAATTGTTGGAGTGGAATACAGAAATTTCAATCAGCGCTGAAAAAGAACTTTTCCTTTCTTCTTCCCCTGTACAATGTTATAGTGATCTACAGGCACCAACAGAAAGAAGATGCTGAACTCGACAGCCTGAAACACCTTGTAAAAGCTTTGGAAAGCAAAGGAAATGAATTGAAGGAGTGTGTAGAGTTTCGACAAAACAGATTTGAAATATCCAAGTCTGTCTCA
This sequence comes from Architeuthis dux, assembly GCA_006491835.1. Taxonomy (NCBI): domain Eukaryota; kingdom Metazoa; phylum Mollusca; class Cephalopoda; order Oegopsida; family Architeuthidae; genus Architeuthis; species Architeuthis dux. Next base: position 3,277,646 of record VCCN01005588.1, on the reverse strand, counting down.
TATTCTTCATTAACATTACCATACACCTTGTATTTGCAGAGCCACAGATTTCTTCAACTCGGACACTTCTCTCAAGCTTCCGAACACTTTCTTGATCTTCTTACCATTCTTATGGAAACTCCAATTTTTCAGCCATCAGACTCTTTCACTAATTCCACACCGATACCAGGAGTAACAGAAATCCATTTGGAAGCAGCATTCTGCATGTTGTCTGCTGAACGCTTCCCAGAATGCATTGCAATCTGCAACTGGTTACTATCCTGTATTTCTGATTCTTTACCGGTATCCTTTCCTGAGAGTTTAGAAGAATCATCTATCTTTGACAAGAACAACCATTCTGATCAAGAAGAAGAAGAAGACTTTCTCTTTGGTGATTCTGAAATCTCAAAAAAACGTCCCCACTCAAAGATAAGTTCAACAAACTACCTTCCAAACTATGCTAAACTTTGTATAACAGAGCCATCTTCAGTAAATGATGTTTTGGTAAGTGCACTTCTGTACAAGGCTGATGCATATTTCCATCTGCATGAAATAGAAAATGTTTTCAGCTGCTTGCAGAGAGCTACCAATATCATAAAAAGTGAAGATGCCAATTTAATTCCGGCCTCCCCAGAACTGCAGCCATTGTCCAAGCGCCAGAGATTAAGTTTGGGAAGTCTGCCAACTTCTGACCCATACCCAGCGGAATTAAAAATCAAGAAGGACCACCGGAACACCCTCATCAGTTCAATGTATAACAATACTGGAGTGCTACAGCAGTGTAGAGGGCAGTTTCAGGAAGCCCTTCATTGTTTTCGATTGGGGTTACAGATTAATAACTGTGATCCTTCACTTAATTTTAACTGTGCCCTTACTCTTATACAATTAAAAGAAGTTGAAGAGGCAGCATTTTTCTGGGCTAAACACAGGGAATTTGACCTCAATGTCAACACTATACAACTGCAAAAAAAAATAAGTGAAAAGCAGAAAGAACTAGAGTTGTTACAAAATGCAAATAGTGAGAGCCCTGCTGATGCAACCAAAATCACTGATAACCCAACATCATGCACTTTACTGAGATTTGACATTTGTATCTTACGTAGATTATTACATTCCAAATAAAAAGACTTATGTACCTATTTACCAAAATATGTGTCTGTCTAAACAGTAGCATTATAATTTGCCAGGGACGAATCCAAGATTTTGAGCAAAGGGAATAATTTATTTTATAAATAAATGTGAAAAAGAAAAATTTCAAACATTGAAAAACAAGAAATGTAATATGTGATCCGGCATTTTTTACTTACATCTGAGTCATAGCCATTTAGCACTAGAATTAACAAAAGAGTAACGTAAATAAAATTAATCAAAAAAATTCACCACAGAACCAATAAATAAAATCTTTATAAAAAACAAGATGGAAGACATCTTATTTTAGATGTGAAGCAAAATAATAAATTTTTGTTTTTAAGATTAATTTATGATTACTGGGGATTCTTTGGGTTTTTTATTTATAAAATTTGTTTATCTAGATATTTAAAAAACATTTTTTTCATTGAGCTTTGCCTGAGCAATGGGGGTGATCCGAAAACCCTGCCCCTGAATCCGCGCCTGTTTGAGAGTCCAGAGCTGCAGCGTAGCATAACAGTTACCAGCACAAAAAACGGGATCAGCAAATTTGAGTTCAAATTCCAGCTGAGGCTGTTTATGTTCACTTCACACTAATGTCTTTTGAAAAGGTATGTATCCACTTCTTGTGCTGTTTCATCAACAGATATCTTGACAAAAATTGTCTCATCGATGGCATGTGACAACGGTTGATGGAGAAGAGAGTAGGTGAGTGAACACTTGGACAAACCACTCTCCCATAACTACTTTGCATGCCTAAGTTGCTATTACAGCTCACTGTATTTTTGTTTGCTAAATAGATGTAAATAAAAACAGGTCCGGTTAGTGTCTACAAACCACTGTCATGTGACAAACGTCTTTTGGCAGCATGCTGTGTTGGGGGGATCAATAAATATGATACTTCTCTTGCCTTTTATTGGGCGATGATCACTAAAAAGACCAACTTTTCAAAAAACAAGTATGAACGCTGCCAGACATAAACTAAGGGACCAATTTAGCATAAACTTACATTGTAAATTGAAGATTTATTTTGGGAGGAATTTTCAAAAAACAAAAAAAACGTTTTTTTCTAGTCAAAATAAGGAGTAAATGTTTAAATTTTTGTGTATATTCCTGTAAACTCTGTGTGGAGCATAGGGCCGCAACCACTCAGTAGTTTTTATGGGGTGGAGTTGCTGCTAGTCCCATGCCCACCCCTCCATTTTACTCAGGCAGTGGACCAACTATGGAACCTACAAAGCTGTAGTAGTTTTTTTCTGTCAGAGTTACCTTCTCTTAGATGAATTGCCTTACAGGGCTAAAAGATTCCAACTGTCCATAGCTGGGGGGAGAAGTGGATTCATGCCTTTCCCAAAGGCATTAGTGCAAAGTAAATGTAAACAGCCTCAGCCGAAACTCAAACTCAGTCTGCTGATTCCGTATTCCGGTAACCGTTATGCCACTCTGCATCTCCAGACAGATATTTATACCACATGGGTATTGCAGATTTTATATATATATAAATAAATACTTCAAGTGTGTCACTTTTTAATTTAAATCTTCAGTTCATGATGTGGAGTTGATCATCGATAGGGAATTGTATTCATGTGTATATCAATACAGGTGTCCCCTGTTTTACAAGAAGAAGAAAAACGCCTTTATTTAAGAAAATAACATACCTTCAAAAACCATGCACTGTAAGGGAAGTGTGGTCTTACCTTAAAGGTATCCTTCTGCCCAACCCCTCTAAAAATATTACAAGTAGTAACAAACTTATTTACTTTAATAATTACTATATATATGTAGAAAAAAAACATAACGAAAATTTGCTTTTACGAAAAACCTCAAGCTGCCATCAAATGTGTCTGTGAGCATCTGTGCTTTCTCTCGATTTAGTTTGTGTATCTGTTATCAGAAAAACCTAACAGAGCTTGTAAGGGTGTTACACTTAGCATAAAACTGGCAGATAGAAGAAGGTTATTTTGGGAGGGTTTAGGAATGCTCAAAAAACTTTTCCATATAAATTAATAGTAATTGCTTCTTTGCTTTACACAATTTCGGCTTACGAAAGGTTTCATAGGAACACTGTACTTTCTGATAGTGGGGGAAACCTGTATGTGCATACCCATTGGATATACAATGAAAGGCATAAGTATAAAGATTGTGTAACACCTTTTAGGCATCATTCAAGTGTATATCTTCCTGAAATCTAACTAGTGAAACCTGGCATTTATAACCTTTAGTGCCATAGACAAACTGATTACCAATGTGCCTACGCAGGCATATCTATCAGACTTCATAAAACTAATATTTTAATAAGTAGCTGTTTATGTAATCTTTGAAGTCATAGGTAGGATTTATAAGCAGGTGTTTATTTAATTTGGAATGGGACAATTGGGTGCAACTGTTTGGGCGCTGACGTTTTGGCACAGCTGATTTTGTGCCAGACTTTTGGGCACTAGGAAAGAAAATGTTGGTTGGGTCACCCGCAGCAAACTCAACTGAGACTGTCAGACTTGTCAAAAACTAACCAATCATGAGACAGAGAATTTTGGAATGTGGAAATTTGAATAAAGCAGTGTCAGTATTGTAATTTTGTTCCATTAAAACTGTCCATAGACAGATTTATAAATTTAAAAAAATGTTCTCAGTGCCTAAACATCCATTGACAATTGGGCCAGTGCCAAAATAGGTTTGGCGCCCATATGGTCATACCAAAACGTCAGCGTCCATACGCCTGCACAAAATATACCAAGCCCGTTTATTTGATATGATATGATAGGTAGGATTTTTTAAACAATTATGTCAAAACTTTCATTTACTTTAATGACAAACAGTTTATAAGAATAAGCACAAATATCTGTCTAATATGTAAAAAGAATCCCATCAATATATGTCTATACACATTGTATGATAAGCTGGGTTTTTATTTTTCATAAGTACCTAACAAGACAAACAGTGTTTGTTACACAAGTAAAATATCAACATTATCTGTATCTGATATTAATAAGTTTTGTTTAGTATGGTAGAATGTCAAATGGAGTGTGGAAAGATTGTGTAGCGTTAATAGTAGAAAGCCTCGTTCAAAACAATTTTAAGGGAAAAGATTTGACTGCATGAAACAGTTCAAGGGAGATAATCGCCTTTCTTTTAGTCAGAAATGATCAAACAAAACGGTCAACATAGGTTTCTTCAGTTTTTAAGTTGGTCGGGCTGGCTGTCTGTGTATCACGTGTACAAGCCGCACCAATGAACATTTAAACATTTAAACCTTATTAGGTCTAGAAAAAACGTTTTTTTGTTTTTTGAAAATCTCCCAAATAGGTTTTTAGTGGGGTGTTCAATTTACAATATAAGTTTATGCTAAATTGGTCCCTTAGTTTGTGTCCGGCAGCGCTCATGCTTGTTTTTTGAAAAGTTGATCTTTTTAGTGTTCATTGCCCAACAAAAGGCAAGAGAAATAACTTATTCATTGATCGCCAATTTTTTAATTGATCACTCCTAACATGGCATGCTGCCAAAAGACATTGGTCATATGACGGTTTCTATTGAGTGACTAACCAGTCCTGTTTTTATAAAAATTGAAAATATTTATCTGACACCAAAATATTTGTTCACTCGTACTGTAATTAGAAACAGTCAACCAAAACTGTCAAAACAATTTTTTTCAGTTTTCAAGTCAGTCCGGCTGGCTGACTGGCTATGTATGTATGTATCACGTGTACAGGTGACACCAATGGAGCTAGAGGGCTGAAAATTTCAACATTTACTCCTTATTATGTCTAGAAAAAACTAGACAGGTTTTTAGTGTGGGGTTCAATTTACAATGCAAGTTTATGTAAATTGATCCATAGTTTGTGCCCGCTTGTTTTTTGAAAATTTGAAAAAAGGCGAGAGAAGTAAGTCATTCATTCGTCACCCTTTTTTTTAATTGATCACCCACAACACGTCATGCTGCCAAAAGATGTTGGTAACATGACGGTTTCTATTGAGTGACTAAGCAGACCTGTCCAGTTTTAGTTCTGGAAAAAGAATGTTAAAGGAAAGGTGAAAATGTAACGTAGCATGTAAAATGAAATGAGTGTAAACCATTATTAATATTTGACTAGTATTTCTTTCATCTTAATTTTAGTTGCTTTTCATTGCAACTACTCAGACTGGCCATTCGTAAACTGCACAGATCGGAAATAAAGGATAAACTCTTATTTCCAATCAGCTCTATTTACTAATGACCATAGACTGGTGGTCTGAGTAGTTGTGATGAAAGGCAACTAAAAATTAAAATGAAAGAAATACCAAATAATAATGATTGACAATGCTTCATCTAATAAAAAAAATGAAATCTAGATAATAATTATTACTACTAGTGTACATAAAAACAATAACAAATATGGCGCCAAGCTATAGGGGGGAAAATAAAGGGTAAGTCTATGCGGTTAGATTTGATCATCTGCCAGCTGGAGGCCTCTTGTAGCTCAAGCGGCCAAGCAGCTGGTACGGACAACCAGGCTTCCTGAGGCAAGAAGGGATGCACATTTGAGTCTCACCGAGAGCTTTTATTTTATTTTCCAATCCTACAGGCCTAATGTTACTTTATTCATAAGCTATCCTAACTCCAGAGAATAGTAATTTATGCTAGGCAGTAATCTGATCTCCTCTATATGACCTCTGAATGAAGTGTATAAATTATACTTGTGACCAGAACATGTAACTAAATGCACCCGATAGAATTAGGGATTTCTATCAGGGGACTCCTACAAGCATTTGTGCTGGGCGCAAATAGCCTTTAATAATGCGAGTTTGCATCTTGAAATAGATGTCACAGTTTGGAGTGTTTATCTTGGGGTTACGACGGGATCTAATTCACTCAAGCCCATCCCATTTCTTATACCTAATATCTCCCATCAGATACACTTACATACATACATACATACATACGCAATGCAGGCATTTAAATTATATTTCTAAATATGATTGACTGTGCCCGAATCATGTAACTAAATGCACCCGATGGAATTAGGGATTTCTATCAGTGGACTCCTACAAGCATTTGTGCCGGGCACAAATATCCTTTAAGAATGCCTGTTTGCATCTTGAAATAGATGTCACACAGTTTGTGCGGGCTTATCTTGGGGTTAGGACGGGATCTAATTCACTCAAGCCCATCCCATTTGTTATATCGAATATCTCTTGAAAGATTGAAAAGCATAAAATCCTCTTGGACTTTGAGGATCAGACAGATCACTGAATCCAGGTTTTAAGATTAAATTTGATTATCGTAAACAACAGGAGAAATTTTGTCAGATAGTGGATGCCGCTGTCCCAGTACACCACGAGTAAAAGTGAAAGAAAGTGAAAAGCCGGGCAAATATCTAATATATAAAATTGTAAATAAACAAAAGTATCATAAATAATTAAAAAAATAAACGTAATCACAAAAATCCATTCCACTGTGTGTATACTACAGTAGACAAGCCAACAGACTATGGTTTAAACCAAGGGTCGGCAACCTTTTTGTCTCGGGCCAGACGGTGAGCCAAATAAATGCTGTAAAAATGCTTGAAATATGGAAATTAAATAAAGTTTATATACATCTAGTTTTATTTTGCCTTAAATCAATGAATAATTTGTGCTCAACCAAGGATGCCAATTTGTAATCAAAGAATTCAATTTAGTTGCAATTTATTTCAATCAAGGCATCTCTTGAATCTATCAAAAAGACACAAAGAATCTTTAAAACATGAAAAGTAAGCATAGTATCCCAATATTTGCGTGTGGGCCGGTCAATATCCCTTGGCTGGCTGGATCTGGCCCACAGGCCGTAGGTTGGCTACCCATGGTTTAAACTTACAATGTGTCCATAGTGTGAGTGAGAGTATCTTGATTGATTTGGTATGTGTTGGCATTTTTACATTCTTAGTTTCTGTTTTCATTGCCTTACTTTCGTAATGGATTTACGAGTGAATTTACGAGTGAAGAAATTCAGTTTAGTCATTCGCTGTCTAAATAAAAATAATATAAAAGCAAATAACCGTAGCAGACCTTTAGTTTGGTCGCTTCCACTTGATGTTAGAGCATTCTTATTAAAAACAAGGATCAGTTACTTTACCTTTATTTTTATTTTTTTAATTTAAAATGAAAGAACACAAACAAATGTTTGCCTCTTCTCTTAAAATATCCCCAAATCTAAATTCTACTACTGTGGAAATCTGTTGTGATAAAAAAAAAAATAGTGGCAGTTTCCACGTAAATTTATTGAAAAATTGCTTTTGAAAAGTTTGAATGCTTTAAATAACTTTATTTAAGCTTATTTATTAGATCTGAATTCCTCAACAACTTGGGACAATCAAATAGTTTTTCGGATGATTGAACTCCTTCTTGTTGTTTGTGTTGTTAACACAACATTTCGGCCGATCCATCCTTCGGTTTTCTTCAGAATGCAATATCCAAATGTGATGGGGGTAAACGGAAGTTTTTTAATTTCAAGGGAGGTGACCCTTATAACATAGGATTCGGGTGTTTCTTTGTCCTTGTCTTGTTGGGTTTGGGTCTGTTGAGCAGTGGATCGGGTTGAACCACGCACTTGTCTGACTAATGCATTTAGTCGACATGTTGATATGAGCTACCTCTTTGATTTTTCTCTGATTCCAATAGCATTCATTGTTAATAATCTGGACTTCCTCCCAGAGAGGAAAGTAGTCGCCTTTCTCTCTCTCTAGATGTGGTCAGCTATTGCAATCGTCCGAAAAACTATTTGAATGTTAATGACCCTTCTCAAAACTATAGAAAATAACTTGGGATAATAATTATGCACAGTAATGTTTCAAGCATAACATTGAAACTTGATTACCTCCCTTTGATTAATGTCTTTTGTAAAATAATCATTTTAATTTTGCGGAGTTTTACTAGAAATTTCTGCTTGAATTTTATATGATACTGAAAATTTTAAACTTTGAATAACTTTATATAAGCTTATTTATTACATCTGAATTCGTAAACAACTTGAGACAATTATACACGGTAATTCTTTCAAGCATAACATTTAAAACTGGATTACCTCCCTTTGACTAATGTCCTTTGTAAAATAATCATTTCATTTTTGCAGATAAACTCGAGACACGTTTCAAATATTTTCACTTTAAAAAATTATCTATCATTAGCAGTAACTGTATATATGTGATTATTACTCATGTTCACCTATTCAGTTTGCTTGTCTTTAATATGCTTGCTGTTTTTTTAATTTGCTTGCCGTATTTTTTAAGTTGCTCAGGAGAACGTATAGATCCAGACTTTAATTATTATATAGACAGGTATCACCCACTTTTAAAAAGTTTTTCGCACTACAAAAAAAAAAGGCAAAAAGTGAAAATAGCGTTCAGTGTTTGTTTTGCAGCGTAAACAATTGTTATAACCCGTTAGACAACAGGGGTAGCTTGTACCATTTTTAGATCTACGCCCCTTGATTGTCTAGACAGTTGACCTCCAGACAGCAGCGTTCGGAAGTTCATGCCAAGGTCAACGTCTGTGATTTGCTGCGCTTTTCGGTGAATCCAGTCAGTTTGAGTAACTCCGCAGCCAAGACTGGTCATGTCTATATCGTCTCCTAAATTATTG
>VCCN01005588.1:3257167-3267409 GCA_006491835.1 Architeuthis dux | reverse complement strand
ATACAAATTTGCAAGTGTAGTGAGGTCCATCCTCACTGGGTGCCTCACACTTCTGGGATTGTAACATCCTAAACTAAGCTTAGTATTCCATTTTAGGCACCTGGCTTACAGCGATTGTGAGCAACCTAGCCTGGCAGACCAGTTCAGTCCTTACAGAGTACCTAATTACTGAGGCCTTGTGCCAGAACTATGCTAAGCTTTGTGAATATCCAGGCACCTTCTATGGTGCGATGGTTAGCCCATCTCAAAAACTAATTTGTAATAGTAGTAAGGTTGATTCTCACTGGTGCCTTAAACTTATTGCCTTGTGCCAGGACTAAGCTAAGATTAGCATTACATCTTTGAGTGCATGGCTTAGAGTGATGGTAAGCAAACTAGTCTGATTGACCATTAGCTACTGAAGTGAGTTTGATCCTCGTGTGTGTGCCACTGTAGTGGCCTTGTGCCAGCCTAAGTTAAGCTGAGTAAATATCCATAAGAATGTAAAAAGATGAAATCAGCTGAAAAAAAAATACTTAGTTCATCAAGATTTGAGAAGAAAAAGAATTGCTCTGATGATGTGAATAAACATTGAAATATCAACAGTGTTGGATTATAGAATATTAGTTATCTTAGGGTTGCCATATCTGAACATTAAAAAAAAGAGGACAGATGTAAATAATATAGTGACAGTGGCTAGATTGTGGTGGAAAATTGCTAAAATGCCTTAAATGCAGGGAAAGAAAAACAAATGCTAGTGTAAAAAAGCCATAAGAAAAAAATGGTACACTTTCAACATTTCATTTATGACTAATAAATATGTAAAAAAATCAATGCATGTGGTTGAAGAACAAGAAAAGGCAATACATGGCACTACATGCTAGCTCTAAAACTGCATAGTTGACAACACTGTACAGGCGCCTCCCCTCTCTCCTTTGTCATTACAGTTTCATGTTTTTTCCCCTTGAGAAAATGATGGAAGCGGAAATTCCAAACTTTTGAAGAATTTTAAAAATTCTTTCCGAATGAAGATTTCGAGACCTACATTCAAGACATGTCTGCAAAAAAATGGATGCATGGCAACCCTAAGTTATCTATAGGTTTGTTCTTCAGAATTACTTTTATCATTTGTTTTAAAATTGATGGATATGGTTTGAAATGAAAATGTATTCCAGGAAAATATTTGTTTTAATGTGATAATGTTTTTAAGAGAATACAAGAAACACCAACAAAAAGACTTTTTTTACAGAATTTATTAAATTACAAAAAATAAAACTGCAGTAAAGAAAGCCAACAGATTCATTCATAAGGCAGGTCATTGAATAAAATACATATATATATATATATAAATTTACAAACCCAGTGGCAGAAATTTTCTGATTAGAGTTCTGAACTGATTCAACTTCTCCTTCCCTTCCAAATGAAGAGGAAACCTTCCCACATTTGACATATGGGTGCAGTTTTTAAAGAGATTCAGTGTCTAGTAAAAAAAAAATCAAAAAAAAATCTCAAAATATGATACAATGTATCTTGAGAAGTTTAAACAAAACCTTTTATAGAGAGTTCCTGAGACACAAAGAAAGAAAGAACAGAAAAAAAAAAAATCAAATAAACGCCCCAGCTGCAACAAAATACAGGCAAATATTTTATTCAGGAAAAAAAAATCTGTTGCCAGAAATCAGTGCCGGCAGAAATGTCACAAACAGAGTTAAAAATCACAAAATGAAAGGATTGCATTTTATTTTTTCATGTCAGCCAAAAGTTTAAGATGGCTTTTCCAAATGCAAAATGTCCACCTGTCTAGTCTGGCCTGCACACACTTGCCATGAGCAAATTGGTTATCAATATCAATTTACGAGGCAGAGATTGACAGACTTGACTGTAGATTGACTGGCTGTAAGTTTAAAACAGAAAATTGATGGAATGATGAGCAGTACTATATCACTGGCCTCAAAAATATATTTCTCTCAACCATGTTACCTAATGTCAACATCAAAATATAAACATTTCACTTTTATTTCAGTCTCAGTGCAAACATATATTCTTGTAACATATGACCAGTGATAATGTTAAAGTTTTGCAAGATTTCATTCAGAACCACATAAAATCTCATTCATATCACACCATTTACAGAGGAATGTTATGATAATCTGAAAGCTATGTTATAAAAAGTAGGCAGACTTTGCCTAAACAAAAACAAAACAAAGAAAACTCATTTTGTTTTTAAACAAATGAGATTGTTTTTTTTCAAAACTTTTTCTCTTAAAAAGTTCTTAACAGATTTTAGAAAAACCAATATTAAAAAAGCCCCACTGGCAAATTTTCACTAGAAAAGAAAAATCATTATAGAACAAGTCCTATTCAAACAAGCCCTATGATTATATAGAACAAGTCCTATTCAAACAATCCCTATTGTACATTATTATTCATCCAGGTTTTAAGTACCTTATGAGTTGTACTTATGACAACCTTTCAATATCATCTTTTATGCTCGGTTGATATTATGGCTTACAATTAAAGCAGATTACCAATACTGATCTTTATAAATGGTATTTTTTTGTACATCTTTGTGTCTTTTGGCACTAGAATCTTGGAAAAGGACAAAGGAAATTATACTTTCATAAGTGGCCAAAATCTTCTTCTTTTGGGTTTTGAAATAATTAAAAAAATAGCTTTACAAACAGCAAACTAAATTTGTTTTCTTTTTCACATATTTATTTGTAAAAATTAATTTTTCCATTTGGACTCCACCCTGCTCAAAATCCTGGATCCACCCCTGTATATATGTGTGTGTGTGTATATTACACACACACACACAATGTGCTACACACAATTTCAAAGAACTTGGTAATAGAAAAAAAGAAAAGACTTGCCCATAACACCTAGTTTCTTTGGAGGAGACAGTGGAAACTAGATGTTAGTGTACTGCTCACAAAGAGTAACGGCAAATGTCTGTACTATGTTCACATCATGCATGCTGCTCGGATTCCACAAACCTTTGGGTAGAACTGTGTACATGAGATGCTAACCAAAAGTCCAGGGAATTTGAACAGATTGATCAGTGTTCATCTGTTAAGTTACCCAGCGTTTCCCCTCTCTGGACAGTTCACACCTCTCTGGAAATCACTCCACCAGGAAGTAAAGAACATTTTCTATTAATTTTCTTTCTTTCTTTGAGGAAGTAATTTTACGCCTTGTGTTCCCTGGATTTGGGGGCAGCAGCAGCAGCTCATACATGTATGTATACTTCTACAATCTTTAATAAGTGCCAACTCCTTTTCTTTATATTTGTCGTTTCATTTTTATCCCGTATTTGCTATATGGGATGTGGATCAGGAGCACCTCACCATGGGGTAATGGTTAACAAGCTAGTCTATTGCTATTGTTTAGTGAGTTGAATCCTCACTGGGTGTCTCACACTTGCGACCTTGTACCAGAATTAAGCTTGGCTTAATAAATATTTGTGCATGTGTGTGCATATGTATATTTTTTATATCTATTATGGGATCGCTACAGATTGACAGTCTGTTTCATTGCCACATGCAATTTCTCAAGCGAATTCGCTTGAGAAATTGCATGCGGTAATGAAACAGACTGTCAATCTGTAGTGGATCCCATAATAAATATAAATTTTATATGCTCGTTTTTTTTTATTTATTCATAAAATATTGAGCACTATGTACTTTCAACATATTGTGTTTTTTTAAAACATAAAACACACACACACACATATATGTGTGTGTGTGTGTGTGCATGCATATAAACTGTGCTATGAACATGCAACTTGTAATATCATCCTGGTATGTGTGGTAGTATTAATTAATTAATATGACATCTCTCTCTAGTCTTAAAAAGTTGCTTTATATAAAGCCTATTTTAAAATCAAAAATTTTCCCCAAGTCGGTCATTTGTATAATCCAAAGAACAAATTAGCCATTGTATAAGGAAAGAAAAAGTAACACCATTGTTACTTAGTTCGTTTTTTTACTCATTGTTTATAAATCAAATAACCCATTATTACTTGACTAATTCATATCACACTTTATATTATCCAATGAAATCAGATCAACGTCTCTTGGGGAATTATTTATGTTTTAACCCATTAACTGCGAATGACTGAAATTTCAGTCATTGCTGCAATTGTAATAATTATTACTCTTCGCCACCTACTGGTTTAAATTTAAGTCTAATTTGAGACCAGCAACCGAGCAAAGTGCCTTTTGGTTGGTGTAAATAAATTGTCATGGGAATAGTATAAAGAATGTGTGTATATACAGAAACACAATGTTTATATAAAAGAAAGGCTAGAAAAATAAAAAATAAATTAAAAGGGAGTTTCAGGCAGGGTTGCCAAATCAGTGTTCCCAAAAACGGACATCCCTGCTCGAAATCGGTCAAAAATCGGACAGAATAAATTTGATGGCTGATAGTGGCTGAAAGTAGCTGGATTATTATCACAATAATGAAAATAAATAGCTAGAAGTGGCTAGAATTGTCATTTTTTTTTTCTTTTTCCATTTCATAAAATATTTAATCAGGGCTAAAACGGACACAATGTCCGAAATCGGACAAATCTAGCAACCCAAATTTTAGTCATTTTTGTGAGAGTATTATCATTCCAAGCAATGACATCTTTAGGAGCTCGGCTGCGCACACACACACACACACATACACATAGAAAATACATTAGAAACAAACTGATAAATTTTGTAAACTTTTCTGGGTTTTTTTTTTTGTTGTAAAAGAAGTTCAAATTGAACTTACAAAATCAAGGTAGTTACCTCCCTTGTACTACAATGTTTATTGCAATATTTATAAATTGAACTATATTAATTTTTGGCTAGTTTATCTTTTATCTGTGTCAAAAATTAATAATGAAAATGCTTCATCTAAGAAATTCAGAAAACTCAAACACAAAAGAATTGATTGTATTTTAGGGCAGATCCAGGAATTTTTACCGTTACCACTTCAGCATCTTAGCTATATATAAACCGATTTTCATTCAGTTTTTAGTGACTATGGGATTAGCAGAGGTATGCACTTTCTGAGTGTTTTCTAGTTTAACCATGTACACAGCAATACAAAATACCCGATTTAAAAAGACTTTAGTGGATAATTTTTTTAAGGAAGGGGATTTTTAAAGCTGATTCTCTAAAAATATAAACTAAAGATCTTTCTTTTTTTTGGTCAAATTGTTTTCACAATAATTCACGAAAAAGCTTAAATAAGTAAATGCCTTAAAAAAAAAAAATCACTTTAAAATGTATAACAAAATTTAAAAGATGGAGGAAATGAAAAGAGAAAACAATAAGGTGAAATAAAAGAATCTAAAATAAAAATTATCAAAATTTCTATATTAATTTAAAAAAGCTAAATAAAAAGCCTTAAAATTTTTAAAAACGTTTTTACCATGCTTCATATTGTGAATACACATTTTCAAAATGAAAATGAACACTCTCTTTCAAAGTTGTAAATAATAAAGTCACTCAGTAGTGTTGACATATGTGGACAAGGCAGAAAAATAGCTATCACAGTTATATAATACTAAATTTCTCATTCTGTTCATAACCTCAAATTAGGTGAAACGGTGCATTGTAGCTATATATATTGAATTAAGGTACCCTTAAAATACACCGACTTGAAGAATGCATACACAATCCAGGTGATTTGCAATTTAATAATAATAGTGTGGGATCATCATCTGCGCACACCCCTATAATGAACTGTTTTATCAAGGGATATAACAATTAAATGCTAATTATAAAGTAGTCTTCTTTATTTATTTATTTATTTGCAAATGCATAAAAAGTCTGGGTGCAATCGGGCCTTTGAATTTAATATTCATTCTGGTCACATAAAATTGCACTACTTTTCTCTCAAAGGGTGACCAACCAAGTAACAGGGTTGTCTAGTCTTTATTATAACACAAGAGAAATTTGGCATTAAATTACAGAAACAATAGTATTTGGCTATAGGACCAATTTATTGCAAACTATAATGAAAATAGTCTGGATTGGCATAGTCATTGCTACTTTTATCAAAATTTCCAGAAATTTAATATTTACGAGCTGTGTCCGGAAAGTATCCAGCCAATTTGAATATCTTGAGAACTGGTTTCACAGACTTGATGTAACTTTAATCAGACCAATCAGAGGGGGCATTACTGCACATGCATGAACAGACACTCTCCCGTGGGGTTACTCAGTCAGCAGTGAGTCACTATTGAGTGAGCTTGTGTACTGTGTGACCATCGCATTTACAATGACCGAACCCATTCTTCGCATCTCGTGCAGGATTTTTTTGCAAAACATCACATCACGCAGGTTTATCAGCGACCCCCACCCCACAGTCCAGATTTGGAAATAATTTATGCACTCAAAATGAAATAATATGCATTCATAATATAAAACAAAGTAAAAAAAAAAAAGTATAGACGAATAAAGTAAAGCATCCCGTCTCTTAAGAGACAATTCCCAATGGAGTATACACCCGGTGATGAAGACCCTGTTTCTGTTATATACGTCAGCTTAGTGATCCTTGCAAGTTTCAAGTCTGGTCGAGACCAGGACTTTATTCTTACAAGTTTTTTATGATCACCCCCTTGGCAGGATGCAAGTCCACTGAAGGGATACCTTCACCTTAATCACACAGCTTCGAGTGTACTCAATTAGCTGCTGAGTGCACAAGGAAATTTCTCCTAATGAGGAGCTTTGCACACTCTTTGCTCATACCAGGAAGCAAACTCAAAGACCTTCTGCATGTGAAAAGCATAACACAGATAAATAAATAAAAATTCTGTATAAAAAGCTAGACTAAAGAATTCAGCAACATTGTACGTGAACTTGTTCTATTTGTCTTATTTTAAAAATTAGGTTGATGTTCAAACGAAATCAAAAATGTACGATTTCTTAAATTTTAATAACTGAAAAAAGGTTATTATTCTAAAGGTTTTATAAATCTAACATATTCATCTTCATTAATTTCAAAACCTTTTAATTTTTCTACATTTTTTGGCTAAGGGTAAATTTTTTACACCTTTCACAAGATTCAAACTTGTCACCTCCAGATTAGCATGATGCTTTAATCTAACATATTCATCTTCATTAATTTAAAAACTTTTGAATTTTTCTACATTTTTTGGCTAAGGGTAAATTTTTACACCTTTCACAAGATTCAAACGTGTCACCTCCAGATTAGCATGAAAGCATCAAGCTTATCTGGAGGTGACAAGTTTGAATCTTGTGAAAGGTGTAAAAATCTAACACATTCATTTTCATTAATTTTAAAACCTTTTAATTTTTCCACATCTTTTGGCTAAGGGTAAATTTTTACACCTTTCACAAGATTCAAACTTGTCACCTCCAGATTAGCATGACGCTTTAATCTAACACATTCATCTTCCTTAATTTCAAAACCTTTTAACTTTTCCACATCTTTTGGCTAAGGGTAAATCTTTACACCTTTCACAAGATTCAAACGTGTCACCTCCAGATTAGCATGATGCTTTAATCTACAGAGATGATAAAGAATTCAATATTGTGATGTTCAAACATTAACCCAGCATTTTAAAAACAAAACAAAACAAAGGGGAGTATGGCCACAACCCTTTTCGAGACTCCTGGACTGATGTTTCTATAACTGCTGGGATATATATGTCCCTTACTGCTGGGATATATATGTCCCTTAGATCTCTCTTAGAAGTCTACTAGGATATTTTAATTCAAGTATTAAGCACCTTAATAGGTTATTCTTAAAAGGGTAAAGATAAATATGAACAAGAAACATAACTTGTATAAAACACAAGTTATAATGAACCATTGCATTGAAGTTTGATTGGTTGAAAAAAAAGGGGGGGGGGTAGTTAAGCTTCTGTTTTTACAACCTTATCTTAACCCAAATTATAATGCAAATATAAGCACCATTGATTCAAATCTTTCAAAACATCTGTTTAGCCTGTTCGCTGCAGGACAAAATAACTCGTCTTAGCAAGTCATCAGTCCAGTGTTATGGACAAGATAACTTGTCTAATGATACTGTATTATTCAATCCAGTGTCACGGACGAGATAACTCATCTCACAATAGTGTGTTATTCTTTCAGAAGATGGCGGCATCTCCTTGTACAAACAAAGGAAATTTGCATATTTACTTTGGTGATGTGTTTCTATTTTCTTCAATTTTTTATGGTAAAATCCAGCACAGGCGTTACAACGTTGAAAAATATACTTGGCAGCAGACAGGTTAAACTAATTTTCTTTTTTTAAATATACAAGGAAGATAAAGAGATACTGAGGAATGAGCCTCTTGATTAGAAACTGTTTTTCATCCACAGACACACACATATATATGATACACACACACACACATATATAGAGACACACACACACACACACATATATATATATGGGTCGGGTTCATCTTATGGAAAATCAGCTTGCCGAAAGTCGGTCTTACCGAACATTGATTGATCACTTTTTTCAGAATGTACTATTTACTATAAACACCTGTGTAAAAATATTTGTCCGATTTTCTCTATGGTGTGGTCTATACTTCCTGTTCATATGACACTTTTGGACTGAGTAATATTTAAAAGTGTTCAAATATTTTTCTTAATCAACCTGTTAAATTTCTATAAAATAGTGTTAGGAATGTACTTATTTATGGGTGATACTGTATATACTTATATTCGTTTATTTCACTTACTTCATCCCTAACACTATTTTATAGAAATTTAATTTTCTTCTAAACCAAATATAGCTTGATTTTATTATTTCTAGTGCAACATTACACAATAAAAACAGATATTTTCAAGTATTATTTATGACCAAATTCTACAGCATTGAAACTCTGCTGCCAAAAATATGAAATTCTTAAAAAATGTAAATTTAAAAAGTAAATTAATCTTGCTTTCTCGAACAAGGTTTTAAAAATAAAAAAATCGGAAGTAATGGTTTGTGCTTTCAGAAATTTTTGTTTTTCACACCTGTTGCCGCTCAATCTTAAAAATTTCATGAATTTAAAAAGAAAAGTTAACCGGTATCTATGGTAAATAGTACACTCTGAAAAAAGTGACCAATCAACGTTCGTTAAGACCGGTTTTCGGCAAGCTGATTTTTGGTAAGATGAATGTCACCGGTATATATATATGTGCACACACACACACACACACACACACACACACACACACACACACAGATAGAATTTATGAGTCAGCTTTGGTACACTACGACCAACATTTCCAAATATTTATAAAGAGTAAAATGCCAATTCATATTCTAGGCATTCTCTCCTACAGTGGCATATGTAGAATCAGAGTCATCATCCTCAAGGGAGCGTTTGCGGAACGGTTTCTGCTTGTGTGGGTCAATCTTGACACTCTGGGGACTGTTGAGGTTGTAATTCACAGTGTGGAAATTGTTCAAGTGATCATAGGTGTGCTCTTTGTATGGTTTCTTGAACCTGAAAAAGTACAGAAAGGTAAACAGTGCTTACTTATGTAAAAGAAGTTTAAATGTTTTTAAACATTTAATAATATATGCCAGCAAATATGGTAGAGTGCTTTTGTTGAGATATCCCAACATTGAGTAAAATAAAACGTATTTTCAAAAGACTGACATCAATGTGTCAGTTTTTATGAATCTGCAGACAAGATAGATGCGGTTTACATCAGCCTCTCCAGTGTTTCCATCTGTTTATTCATACACCTACGCAGTAAATAACAAGTATACATGTTTATCACACCCACAAAGAAAGAATGTTTAAAAAAAGATTTGGCCTTATGTAATATTAACAGTGAGGAGAAGAGAATATTATTTTTCAGCTTCAAGTAACTTTATCTTTGGGCAGATAGGACAAAAGAAGTCACTAGACAATGTATATAGTCAAGATGCTCACACACCCATCAAATATATAAAAATGTTAAGCACTCCTGGAGTCTGAATTTAGTTAAAGAATAGTCAACCACAGATGATAAAAAGAAACAATCCAGAGATGGCGAGGATTGGTGGGGAGAGATGACCGTATTTCGGAATATAAATACACTATCTGCATTTGTTATGTTATTTATGCCATAAAAAATAAACACTAAAAAGCATGACTATGTCATTGGTCTTGTCAGAGACAAAGCAAGCCTTATAACTTGTTTTATAAATAAAATCCACAGTGTGCAAGAGAGAAAGAAGATGTTCACTCCCTTCCATAGATCAGATGATTGTAAGATACAAATTTACACAAGGCATAAATATCAATAAATACATGCAAATATA
>VCCN01005588.1:3240275-3251692 GCA_006491835.1 Architeuthis dux | reverse complement strand
GGCTTCAGTTCTGAGTGGTGCAGCAGCTGCGATGCACCGCAGAAGTCATGACTTGGATTACAGTGAGGGAGAGTTACTGCATTGACAGCCTCGCTCTCTCGTCGCTGTCTGCAAGACGTAATCAGGACAGATAGAGTCAGACCAGGATGCAATGGATGACCACAGCACTCTTTGTGCTCTACAACGCATTGCTGGCCTTAAAGGGGGCCCACTCCCTGGTTTAGAATCAGAATTGTCTATCTCCTAGACTGGTTGCCAATCATGGCTAGAGATGCTAGTTTTCCCAGCTATCTAAGAGATGAATTATGAGCTTTCCCAAGGGGATTAGTGCAAAGTGAATGCAAACTGTCTCAGCCCAAGTTTTAAACTTGGCTTGACAATTCCATTCTCTGTGCTGTTAACTGTTGGGCCACCTGCACCTCCTCATTTCCTAATATAATCCTGCATTGAAAGTTCATTTTGCAACTGTTCTATTGTATCAAGTTTTTTTAACTATCTTTTACCCAATTCCCAGACTACACACATTTCCAAGTGATCAAACCAATCAACCTTCTAATAACTGCATACATAACATCTTGGTAGATGTTATTAGACAATGTGGAAGAGAAATATTGAGAAAAGTCTGTTACCTCTTAAACATATTTATTATCATGAAGATAAACCTTTATGCATTTCGTCGCTGCGAGTAACTTCATCAGAAGAAATCTTAACACTGCAGAGAAGTGCAACTATCCATGCCGGGCAGTAGAAACAGATAGTTGCACTTCGCTGCAGTGTTTAGATTTCTTCTGATGAAGTCACTCGCAGTGACAAAATGCATAAAGGTTTATCTTCATGATAATAAATATGTTTGAGAGGTAACACACTTTTCTCAATATTTCTTTTCCACATTGTCTAATCACATCTACCATTCTGTCAGATTCCCTTACATCCACATAACAAACAACCCATCTTGCATCACAATTTGGATTCTGCACTGTTTACTCACTGGTGTAGATTGATTATTTGAGTAAGTTGCAATAAAAAGCAACTAAAAAATTTAAGAGAAAAAATACTAGTCAAAAATTGATAATGGTTGAAAATGCCTTATCTAATAGAAAATAAAAATAAATCAGCATAATATTAATACTACTACAACTAGTGTATATAAAAACAGTAATATATAGCACCGAACAGGGAAGGATGAAGTGTGAGTTTAAGGTTTAGTTTTGATATTCTTCCAGTCGTAAGAGCTCTAGTAGCTCAGTCAGTTAGAGTAGTGCCATACATAGATAGGCTGCTCCCTGAGGTAAAAGAGAAGCAAGTTTGAGTCTTGCCTGGAGCTTATTCTTTATTTCCGATCTGTGCTGTTTACTCATTGGCATAGACTGACGGTCTGAGTAAGTTGTGATAGAAAGCAACTAAACAATTTAAGATGAAAGAAAATATGAGCAGTGTTGCCAACTCAGCACATTTGTTTTGGCAGTGCAAAAAGCACTAAATTAGTAAATATTTTGGCCATTTTTTGGCTATTTCTGACCATTTCTAATGTCTTTTTGGCTATTTTTTAGTGTTGGTAACACTGAATATGAGTCAAAAATTAATAATGGTTAACAATTCTTCATTTAATAAAAAATTAAAATAAATCAAGGAATATATTGTCTATAACTTTTGTTCAGACAATTGAAGCCCTTCTTTGTGTACTTGATGTTAACATTTCAGCCGACCCATTCTTCAGCTTATGTCAGGTGTACAATCAGTAAGAAAAGTGGAAAAACCTTATTTCTCTGGGGAAAAAAAAAAATGGTGACAGAAAAAAAGGTGGTCCAACCAGATCAAGTCATTTGATGACGACCATTTTTTTTTGTTGCATCCCCACCCCCAAGGTTTTCCCTCTTTTTTTCATGGATTATATACTTGACGAGGGCTGAAGAATAGATCATCCAAAACATTGTGTAAACAACATCAATTACACACAGAAAAGGGGTTCAATTATTCAGCACTAAATCCACAAAATTTGGAAAACAAGGAATATCCTAGGATTAAACATCAACATCAGCTAATTTTTTTTTTTTTTACAGAAAATTGGATCCATAAAACGAAAATACCAAGACAAGGTTAATCTAAATAAGCAACCAAATAGAAGGTGCAAAATCCAGGCCATTAGAAAACAATGAAAATTGAAAATCTGAGTTGTCTGTAATGAGATGAAGATTTAACCTTGAGTTTTTGCAACAGCCAATCAGAAGCAAGGATCAATATTATTATTGAATTTACATGCAGTCATTTTATTGACACGTATATTTTGACTATATTATTCAAACATTTTTTTCCACTCAGCAGTACACAGGCTCATTTGAGCAGTCAGTCATTACTAAGTCTATTATTGTTCATCAAATAGAGTTACAGTCTTTTTTGGCAGTTATGAATATGTAATAATTAGTTGATTTTTATATTTAATTAAAAGTTCAAGTACTTTGTATCTTCTATGTTGGGGGTGATCAATTAAAAAATTGGAAAAAGTGGTGATCAATGAATAAGTTACTTCTATCGCCTTTTGTTGGGCAGTGATCTCTAAAAGTCTGAATTTAAAAAAAAACAAGTGTGAATGCTGCCGGACACAAATTAGCATAAACTTACATTGCAAATGTTCAATTGATGACGCCACCTAAAAAACCTATTTAAGGAAGAATTTTTAAAAAAATAAAAAAACGTTTTTTCTAGACATAATAAGGAGTAAATGTTTACATTTTCAGCCATCTAGCTCCATTGGTGCGGCCTGTAGACATGATACATAGATAGCCAGCCAGACCAAATTAAAAACTGAAGAAACCTATGGTGACAGTTTTGGTTGACGGTTTCTAATAGACTATTGCTGACCACGAGGACTTGTAACGAATGTCAATTCATCTAAAAGACTTTAAAAGACGACTGAATATTCCCACAGAGCTGGAACAGAAAAATCACATTTATAAAACAATAGATTCAAACATAAAAATAGAAAAGCATAACTTAAAACCTGCATTAAATGTTTATATGAGGTCAGGAGCATCTCTGGACTCTTCAAGAATTACTTTGTAGCTCCTTCAATGACATGTCAACAATTCTGAGTTTTACCATTAGGAATTTTTTTTTTTTTTTTTTTTGGGGGGGGGCACTTTTTCTAGACCGACCCTTGTAATTTGTGCAGAAATCAATAGAAAATCGTGAGGGTTTGTGTAGGGTGAGGCTAGTCCGTCAGGAAGACAGAAATAAATATGAAAATTAAAAAACCACAACACCTCACCAGAAGGTTATATTTTGACAGAACTTAGATACATATGTTGCAAAGTGTCGAAATGCGAAATATGTGTGTGTATTTTTGCATGTTTGTGTGTGTATATACATGTGGCATGTATGTGTGTGTATACATGCCACAAACACGGCTATTTTTTATCAATGACATACTAGCAATATAAACTGTTCAGTACGAGGTACTGCTATGTTATTTCGGGCTTGTTTGTAGTAGTAATAATAGAAATGATAATAATAATATGTATATTATACTTATATATGAGGCTGGATCAATAAGTCCATAGCCTGACAAAGTTATTAGCTGAATTTTGATCTAAAATGTTCACTGTATAATGTTTGATCTATGTAATTAATGGAGAAGCGTTGGGTTAAGTGCATTGACAAGGAAGGAAATTATGTTAAAAACTGAATATTTCTTGTGTAAAATAAATGCTTTCTTCTTCATTAGGCTATGAACTTATTGACTTAGCTACATATCTATACTCGGATGGTGTAATGGTTAGCACGTCTGCCTCACACACAGATGGTTCTGAGTTCGATTCCCGATATGAGCGAAAGAGTGTGGAAAACTCTCCATTAGGACAAATTTCCCTGTGCACTCAGCAGCTAATTGAGTACACCCTAAGCTGTGTGATTAGGGTGGAGGTATCCCTTCAGCAGACTTGCATCCTGCCAAGGGGGTGATCATAAAAAACTTGTGAGTTTAAAGTCCTGGTCTCGACCAGACTTGAAACTTGCAAGCATCACTAAGCTGACGTATGTAACAGAAACCGGGTCTTCATCACTGGGTGTGTCCTCCATTGGGAGGTGTCTCTTAAGAGACGGGATGCTTTACTTTATTCGTCTATCCTTTTTGTTTTTTACTTTGTTTTATATTATGAATACATATTATTTCATTTTGAGTGCATAAATTATTTCCAAATCTGGACTGGGGGTGGTGGTCGCTGATAGACCTGCGTGATGTAATGTTTTGCAAAAAGATCCTGAGTTTAAAGTCCTGGTCTCAACCAGACTTGAGACTTTCAAGGATCACTAATCTGATACATGCAAAGAAAATCGGGATTTTGTCACCGATCTCCACACACCCTGCAGCGCATGAGAAATAATAATAATAACATATCTATACACATTGCGTTTTATATGTGGATAAACTTAAGTAAGGTACAAACATTGACTAATCCAACATGTTTATTACTATTCAAATAAAACATTGTGCATATGTTACTAGCACTACTATGCTACTTTTCCACGTAGTAGCCATCGAGATTGATGCAACAACAACAGCGTCATCTGTGTGGAACTGCTTCCCAGATAAATGTCGTTTGAGGGGCCCAAACAGATGATAACCTGAAGGAGCCAAGTCAGGACTTCCAACATCCCAACCATATCGCTGGAGCCACTCTATTGTCAGTTTGGCCGTGTGTGAGGTGGCATGGTAGTGTAGAAGGATGACACCCTTATGCAATCGTTCCAGTCTCTTTCGATGAATAGCTTCCCTTCAGTCTGTACAGTGTTTCACAGTAGCTGAGAGCGTTAACTGTCTGACCATGCAGTATGAAGTCCACGAGCAGCACACCATTTGCATCCATCAATTTCTTCGCTGAATGCTGAATTTTGAATTTTTGGAGAGGGGTTGGTGACGATGGATGCTTCCAGTTCATGAAATCAACCTTTGTCTCCGAGGTAATATGATGCACCCAGGTCTCATGTGCTCCAGAAAGTCCTCATCAGCTCCTTTATACCATTCCAAATGCTGAAAAGAAAGGGTGGCTCCAGTCGCTTGATGACATGTTCTTGGTAGATGGTATTTGTGCACCGATGGGACAAGTGCATCAATCTCAATGGCCGACTACGTGGAAAAGTAGCATAGTAGTGCTGGTAACATATGCACAATGTTTTATTTGTATAGTAATAAACATGTTGGATTAATAAATGTGGGTACCTTACTTTTCAGACATCCCTCGTATATAGCTACACCACCGGCAACTAATGGTTTGACACCTCTTTCAGACCAAATTAGCAGAAGAGAAAAAAGGAGAGCAATTGAAATTTCTATAATTAAAATAATTCATATGGTGGGTATTGACTTTGCTTATAATCTAAGTTTTGTGCATTTTTTCTGTTTAAACAGCTGCTTCTGAAAGAGATGTGTCATTGGTGGTG
The DNA here is from genome assembly GCA_006491835.1 of Architeuthis dux. NCBI lineage: Eukaryota > Metazoa > Mollusca > Cephalopoda > Oegopsida > Architeuthidae > Architeuthis > Architeuthis dux. The sequence continues at coordinate 3,246,256 of VCCN01005588.1, read as the reverse complement.
TTAAACAAACACCAGTCCATACTGATCTAAGAGACAGTTTTACAGTGGAGAAAAAAAAAGGTACTGGTGTGTGTGTGTGTGTGTGTGTGTGTGTGTGTACATTAATTGAATGACATATATAACTGATCCATCAATTGTTAGATATGAAAGAGTAAAAGCAACAATATTGAAATTCTATGTAGACCAGTGATTCTTAAACGGGAGGCTCCTAGGGAAGGAATTTCTTAATGGAAGGAATTTTTTGTGACCAGGGACTCTGAGAACCACTGATCTTCTTTATTAGCCTCCCCACAACGGCAAATTTAACACAAGGTTAGTATAGGGTGGAGTCCTGCGAACATGCAGGCAAAAGGGGAGGTTCCCCAAGTCCCTGCGACTGATGTCACATGGACATTGGGGCAAGCTGGTCGTTGGATCCTGTGCAAAGCTCTCAGGATGAATCCTGAGAATAACAAAGATTCCAGGACGAATCCCAATGTAGACTATAATTCTAAGAAGCAAATTAAACTTTAAAAAATTGGTAAAAATACTGAGTATAATAAAGTGATGGTGTAATAAGAGACAAGAGACACATTATTTACCTCTGTCAACGAAGTTGAAAAGATGTATACGTTTTTGGTCGCGTCTGTTTGTTGGTTCGCATTTTTTAATGTCTGCAAGATATCTCCAAATGTTCTCAAGGAATTTCTTTCAGATTTTCGGAAGGGTGGACAATAGGCAAAGGAAGAATGGATTAAATTTTTGAGCAGATCCATGCACAATTACCTCCCCTACGTCGTAGTCATATGTCCAAAACACATAATATCACCATTTTTTTTCTCCAGTCCACACGATATCTCCAAAAGTTCTCATGGAATTTGATTTAGATTTTCTGAAAGGGTGGACAATAGGCGAAGGAAGAATTGATTAAATTTTGGAGTCGACTTATGCACAATTACCTCCCCTACGTCTTAGTTATATGTCCAGGGCTTTTCGTTACATTGATTTCTCTTTCAGCTTCTTCATATATGAATCAAACAATATATGCAACAGTCAAAATTTAAACAGTTAACTACCCCCGTCTCTCATCTATTCACTAAGTGATTTCAATGATGTTTATGGTTACTGACAGTGGCATTGACAGAGGTATGCACTCTCCGAGTGCCTTTTAGTTGAATTTGAATTTACTTCAAGTTCATTGATTTTGCAAAATCATTAATATGCAGAGGTTTGGGAATCACAGATATAAAAAAAATATATATTTTTTTTTAAATTGGTGTTTTAACTGCACTATGATATGCATAAAAAACTATTTTTAAAATGCTAATATGAGAAAAAATAATAAGAAAATAAGACAAACCATTGTTAAAAAACAAAACGAAATCAAGATTAAGTCAATACACTTTGAAGGGAGAAAAGATTTCTGCTTAATGTTTTGTTTTAGTTTTGTTTTTAACCCTATTCCCACAAATGTATGTTAAAACTGGTCAAACCAGATCTTTAAAAAGAACCTGGGTAAAATAGGCAAGGAGAATAAGATTAAAAGTTTTTGTTTCCAAAAAAATCAAAATGGCAGCTCAAGTACAGAAATAAATGAATAAATAAAACAAAACTAAAAAATGACAACACTTGCATAATGCTGAATCTAGTTCATGCAGTTTCACTAACAATAACAAAAATTTACACACACTCAATATTTGCTGATCTACAACATGCGCGTTTTACAAGTACAAGCTTCTGCTAACTATAACTCAAGCTGATCCCTCTGTGATCAACAAGCCTCATATGAATACATTGAATGCAGGGCAATATCTAGATAGAGGTTTCCTCCCACTATCTGAAGGTAGAGAGCATGTTTTTTGTAAGCTGAAATGGCGTAAAGTGAAGAAGCAATTGCCATTAATTTATATGGAGAAATTTTGTGAGAATTTCCCAACCAAAAAAATGGTGATGATGTTATGTTAGGCTGAGTTGTAAGAGACTGGGGTGTATGAGAGAAAGGAAGGTGTGCACTGCCTCTATAACGGCTTGCTGCAAAACAAATGCAGAACACTATTTTTGCATTTCGGCTTTTTCGGCAAAAGTGAAAAAATGGAGTAGAGCCAACTTTCAAAAATCGGGGGATACCTATATATATATGATGCTTGGGAAATGACAATGTGGAGACTCAGAATAATTTGCAAGAAATTTATTTAATACCTTAACATGTTTCGACGTATTAGGTCGTTTTCAAAAGGAAAATTAGAGAGAATGTGTTTTCATGACTGCATCGATCGAAGGTTGTAACTAGATGGAGAATTTCCCTGTCTGTGTGCGTGTGTGTTGGGTTCTGTAAGTGCCTAATGTGTTTGACCTTGGTATCGGGTTTTTAGGTTGGAGTGTCCTGTGGTTTGGTGACCTCAGTGTATTGGTCTCAGTGAACATTCCATGGAGTGGGTTGGGGTGTGTAATGTGTTGATGATTTGTGATTATCCTGTGTGAAGTATCCTTATTATCAGTGGAAGATGTGGTTTGTGAGTGTGTATGAGAATATTTGGGTGTAGCTTGTTTGTGTGTGTGTGTGTGTGTGTGTGTGTGTGTGTGAGTGAGTGAGTGTGGAGATCTTGGTGTGAGAGAGTCTGTGTGTGTGTGTGTGTGTGTGTGTTGGTGTTATATATATATAAAAACCCTGAATTAAGTGACTCACCTGTATACAACCTGTAATCAATATTGTATAAACAAAGGTTAACATCTTATGAATTATACACCTAAAGAAGTCTGTGGAATGGATCTGCTGAAACATTGTGGTAACAACACGTAGACAACACAAAGGAGTTAGTTCAATCGTCTGAACAAAGATTGGATTTGTCAGAATTATTTCATTCTTTAGCAGGTCATATTAGTATGAAGAGTTTTAATTCGAGTGAGCACAGAGCACGTCCTTTCCCTATCATTCCCATATCATTCCCATGCACAAGCAATGATTCCACTTACCAGTGAACAATGATACATAAAGATGCAATCAAAATAAGTATAATGCAGCTCATAACAATCAAGGCGATTCTCATTCCTGGAAAATATGAAGAAATAACAGTAATTAAAACAACTGTTTTACAGCAGAACCATGAAAAGGGAATATTGTCAGGTCACTTTAACATCCTACCCACCAGACTGGTTTAGGGGAGAGGATGAACACTAAAAAAAAAAGTCTGATTTTTTAAAAAAAATTTAGCATAAAATTACATTGTAAATTTAACCTCCACTAAAAACCTATTTGTGGGGGAATTTTCAAAATACAAAGTGTTTTTTCTCGACATAATAAGGAGTAAATGTTAAAATTATTTGCCCTCTAAGATCTAATGGTGTGGCCTACACATGCAACACATACATAGCCAGACCCGCTTAAAAACTGAAGAAACCTATGTTGATGTTGACAGTTTTGGTTTTACGGTTTCTAAAGAGGATAAAGTTTCCTTTAGAACACAGGAGATTTATGATGTGTGCATCGAATGTCACTTTCGCCACGTGGTTAAATTATTTAATACTTTGGTGCCATAATTCTCTGCAGTGTCTTCGTTATTTCAGAACATATTAATTTTAATTTAGGTAAATATTTTAATTTTGCCATTTGTTGTAAAACCTTAGTTTCAAATGTTAAATACTGTGCCCATGGAAATGTACAAAAATATTGGAAATGAATTTGTGTTGAAAGCAATGTTTTTTTTTAAGAGCACTTTACAGCTTTGCATTGTACATGGTAGTTGAATTTAATTTCTAAAAGGTAACTTACAATTACTAGGGGAGTAATATCATAGATTTTGAATAATATCCCAAAATGTTTCCTCTAAGTGAATTGTTCAGAATTTATTTCCCCAATTTAGGTCAACCGATAGCTGGGCTCTAATAAGCCAGCCGCTGAATAGAGGAAAACATTGGTTGCCTTCACATTGACTTCTACTCTAGTTATTTACCTCAGCCAACCAGAGGCATAGCAAGAGGGTGGGGGGAAGCTCCCTCCCCTCCCTGGAGCGCGGTGTGAAGGGGAGCAAAATTTCCTCCAACCTATAATGCCTGTTAATAATTATGCCCTCCCCTAGGACATTGCACAACTGACCCCTGGTGATGTTTTTGCCCCAGGGCGCTGAGAACCCTTGCTACACCACTGCAGCCAACAAAGTTAGAAAAGGTATGTTTGTCTTTCTGTCTGCACACAATATCTCCAAAAGTTCTCGACGAATTTCAATGACATTTTGTGGAAGGGTGCGCCATGGGCTAAGGGAGAACTGGTTAAATTTTGTATCGTATATGTATCGTTTTCAGGAACCTAACCACAACGTAAAAGGGCGAGTTGGTGTATAAACAGCCAAAAACGTACATTTTTCTAAATTGCTACAGAAGGAAGTGTATAAATTTTTAAATTCGCTATTCTATTAAGTCAACTGCAAGGCAAAGTCCATAAAAGAATAACATTATTTAAAATACCCCCACAAAAAATATAAACACATCCAAATTGTGATGAAACGACCACTATTAATAAAAATGAATATAGCTTTATTCTAACCAAACTATACATTGGTTTTAGAATGAAACATAAAAGTTCAGTCCGTGCTCTAGATTGAGCTTGGAAATTTTGTACACTCTCGTATAGCAATACACAAGCGTTAAAATAGTTTCCTCAATTTTGACTTCTGGTAGGGGGAGGTCACTCGTGACCGGAAGTTGAGATGTAATTCTTAACAAAAATGTTAAAGTCTAACAGTAAATTTTCATGAAAAATGATCAAAGACTTCAGCTTTCAGGCACAATAGTTAAAAAAAACAAATTTCAGTTAGCATATTAAAAAAAAAAGAAAAAAGAAAGACAGATAAACTTAGAAGATATCAAGATATATATATACCACCTTAAAGTTTGGGGAATTTGAACAGCATATGTGAATCAAATGTATGATGGACTTTTGCCACTACCCTTTGTAAGCCAGTGTGCAAACACGCCTAAGGGGACTACTTTGAAGAAGACAGTGGAAACTAGGTGGCCAATTGTTTTTTAATGGTAAAATTCCACAAACTTTTAGGTAGCATCTCGTTTATATCAGACACACGCAATGACCACTTGTTTAAAATCAGAGAACAATAAATTCTTACCTGCTAAATTAGAAGAACAACTACCGCACAAAGTCCGGAACTTTTCATTGAAACTTATAGGTGGACGGCAGAAAAAATGGTCTCTCAGAGTTACATTCTTATTACTGACTTCACCCACTGAAAAGAGACATTAACACATGGAAATGTTTTAATATAAATTATTAATCTTCCAAGCGGTCCAGAAAACAAATATCAAAATACTTTCTTTCTATAGTTTTGAGAAGGGTCATAACATTCAAATAGTTCTTTGGACGATTATTGACATCTCAAAATGTTGACTAAACGCATTAGTCAGACAGGTGCGGATTTCAACCCGATGTGGCTTCCGCTGCTCAACAGACCCAAACCCGACAGGACAAGGACAAAGAAACACCCGAATCCTACGTTATAAGGGTCACCCCCTTTGAAATTAAAAGACTTCTGTTTACTCCATCACATTCGGATATTACATCTGAAGAAGGCCGAAGAATGGATCGGCTGAAATGTTGTGTTAATAACACAACAAGAAGAAGTTAACTCCTCCGAAGAACTATTTAAATAAAAAAACCTTCATAGAAAAATATTTCATAAAAACAAATGATACAAAAAAATCTGCCATAGGAACTTTTACAACAGTATCCAAACTATCAAAGTTGTCATCACAGATAGAAGTGAACATTTTTACAACATATAGTAATCCTTATTATTAATAATAAATAAATATCTTTTATTTACCTCGGTTATTTTATTGTTACTTTTTATTGAAATGTAAAACAACCTCAATTTTTGATAAAAAGGCAACAATAAGATGAAAGATAAACTAGGCAAATTAATAATGACTAGCATTCCAAGAGAAATCATTGTCACCCATATATGCTGTGTTGGGAGTGATCAATTAAAAAG
>VCCN01005588.1:3185271-3196315 GCA_006491835.1 Architeuthis dux | reverse complement strand
GAATCCCCTACTAAAAACCTATTTTGGGGTGGGGGTGATTTTAAAAAAATGAAAAGTAATTTTCAGCTCCATTAGTACGGCCTGTAAGCCAGCCAGCCAGCCAGCCAGAAGAAATCTACGTTGACAGTTTTGGTTGAAGGTTTCTAATAGATACTTTAAATGAAAGCAAGGTAGATGACAAAGGAAATGTATAAACACTAAATAGTTCTAAGGCCAAGACATTGAAGATAAAGATTAGAGATGTGGCTGACCTTTTCACCTCCGGATTTGAAAGTGAGAAATAAATCCCAGATAATCTATGTCAAGAAAAAGATTTGTTGACAAGAGGGCAAATATTCATATTAAAATATGACATTCTAGTATCAGACCTGCAAAGGTTTAGAAATTCTCAGGAGAGGGATTCCTTAAAAAAAGAAGATTTTCAATTCTAGAAGCTCTAAAACAGCTATTTCAGTGTATTGAAAACCTATCTTAACTTAATTTTAAACCAGGATAATCAACAAAATGCGGGAGACTTGGTAGGTCTGCAAATAGGATGGAAAAGATTTTTGCAGGCATATTTTTTTCAATGCTGAAGATTCATACAAATTCATTACATGCCCACTGCACTTGAAAGCACTTGGCTGTGCGGGAGTTCTTGCGAAATGCGGGAGACTGGGTAGGTCTGTGGTATATGTATATGAAAACTCATAATTTAAAGTGATATTTGCTCAGTAGATGTGGATTTCAGTTTGTTAAAAAATTCTATTTTTAATTCTATTTTATATTGTTTTTTTTTTAAAATCAGTTAACCTTTAAAAATTCAAATTAAGATTTCTTTTTAAAAGTCCTTTCAGGTTTTAAATAAGGATTTTTTTTTTCATGCTGAAAATTAATATCAGTCTTCCTTTTTAAAAATGTCAGGAAATGGATTACCTTAGCAGATTTCTATATTTTGACATTTACCTTAAATGGACCAAGAGAGAAAAATACACTAACAAAATTAACACCCCCGAAAAGATTGTTTTGTGCTACAAATGAGAACTGATAAAATAGAAATCTGCAGTTCCTAAATCCTAAGGGAAAACTTCCTTCAAGATTCATAGTTTTTCTTTCAACTAATATTTGTTACTTTTTATCCAAATGCCTGTGTAATATCCATATACTATATCTCTCCGCTTTTATTTTTGTTAGATGAGGTATTATGAATCATTATTATTTACATTTTTATGACTACTTTTTACCTTCATCTTAAATTTTATTAGTTGCTTTTTATCAAGAAAACTAAAAGCAACTAATGAAGGTAAGAGGTAGCCATACAAATCTAAATAATAGTAACTAATAATAGTAACTAATTGATACTAGTTAAAAAAACCTCAAAAAGCTTCAAATATAACAACACAGGAAAGTGAATTACATTTCATAGCGATTTCATAAAACTATCTAAGGGGGATGCACTCATCTATCCTATGTTCATCCTGGAGTGCAGCCATCTCCCTTAGATTTGAAAATGCTAAAATTGACGTGACCCTAAAGACCTGACCCTATATTGACCTTTAGAGGTCACCATCTATCATATGTTCATCCCGGGTTCAAGTTACCCTTGTACACAAATTTGCAACCCATACAGTGCAGTTGTTTGGGAGTCTATAAAACAAAGGAACACACAAACAAACAAACATTCATTATCTTGATAGTGTTAGATATTACAAGGTATGAGAAATGTCATGAAGGAGAAATATTCAGCATGTCACCCCGACATATACTAGGTCATGGGTTGAAATGGAACTGGATTTATTCCTCACTGGTCCGCTGAAAATTGTAGTCATGTGCTAGGCTTTACTTTATCTAAACGCACAAGCGCGCGCGCACACACACACACGTGTACACATTCTTATGCAAGCTGCACTTTTTCATATACACACACACACAGCCCGTCACATAAAACGGACATTCAATCCTTCACACAAAAGACATTCACATGAGGAACTATTTGCACACAAAGAAACAATTAATACAAACCACAGAACAATGACTTTGAATTGTACTATTGTTTGCAGTAAGTAACTGAAAAGTCTGAATAAAGGATTGTGGAGAGTTCTGGTCAGAAAGAAAAAAATGGATCTTTCAAATTATCTCCTAACTCTCTAAAAAAATTTATAAACTAGCATTCCAAGGGAAATTATGAATCACCACCACCCATATATGCTGTGTTGGGGGTGATCCATTAAAAAGTTGGGCTGTGATCACTAAAAAATATCTGAATTTTCAAAAAACAAGCGGGCACAAACTAGTGACCAATTTAGCATAAGCTTACATTGAAAATTGAACCCCCCACTAAAATCCTATTTTGGAAGGGAATTTTCAAAAAACCAAAAAAAAGTATTTTCTCTACTCATTGAGGGGAGTGTGTGTACAAAATTTCAAGTTTCTACCATGAATGGTTAGGGCTGGCCGAAGTCCAGATGGATAGATAGATAAAATTGAACCCCTCCTCTTAAAACCTATTGGGGGGAGGGGGGATTTTCAAAAGACAAGAAAACCATTTTCCCTACTCATTGAGGGGAGTTAGTGTGCAAAATTTCAAGTTTCTACTATGAACCGTTACGGCTGGGCTAAACCCAGATAGATAGATAAATAGATACTTATAAATGTGTGAACATATGAATAACCTAATCCTTTGGTAGCGGTGATTAAGCAGATTAAGTGCACTATGACTATCTACATTGCCACTTCTTTCATATTGTAAATTAATGTCATTTCTACATATAGGTATGAACAGAAATTAGCTAGAAAAAAGAAAAATCACCCTCATGTCACAAAACGCTGCATGTATATTTTAACTATTACGTTGTATACGAGGGGCTACCCCAAACTTTGAGGAATCTGAACAGAACTGTTAGTTTTGTATGAATAATGGTGTAAGATTAAATGGAAAGAACGTTTAGTGAACAAAAGGTTTCAGGCTCATTTCTTACAAATAATTTTTAAAAAACTTGTGCTCTCTAAAATGGCTGCAAATAATGAGTAGGAGTGAAAGGTTCATAAAAACCAATCTAGCATAGCTGTGCAATAGTTAATGAGTTAGTCTTGCAGGTCATTGTTAGAGAGTTCAATCCTCACTAGGTTCCCCACTACCTTGTGCCAGACTTGCTAAGCTTAGTAAATATCTACTTTCAGATTTTATTTTCTAAGTTCAAAAGAGTTGGAGGTGATAAAAAAAAAAGAGGATCACAAAAAGTTGCTTAGAGCAGGAACAAAATCAGAAAGGCGGGCCACTGTTTGAATTATAGCCAGGAGCCTCTTAATCCGGCCCTGACAGAAGGTACTTTCTTTTTGGGATCTACAGAAATTTATTTTCCATATATTTTTGTTGATTTGTAATCTATTAGAAAGGTAACGTTTGATAGTATATTTTTTGGAGGGGAGGGAAATGAGCAAACATTACTTTTCAGACTGTTTTGAAAAGTAGAAGAGATGCTTGGATAAGTGTGTGAGGTCCCATTGCCCTGGGTAGGCTATTTTGTCGTAAATATTCAATGGCTGTATACTTTCCTCACAGACCGCGTATATATTTTAACTATTACGTTGTATACAAGGGGCTACCCCAAACTTTGAGGAATCTGAACAGAACTGTTAGTTTTGTATGAATAATGGTGTAAGCTTAATTGGAAAGAATGTTTAGCGAACAAAAGGTTTCAGGCTCATTTCTTACCAATTATATTTCCCACTAAGAAAGCATGAATCTAAATCTCCCTGCTTGTCATCTTTCTCAGCTACTATAAAACATGAAAACAAAGTTATGTTTACGCTGAGCAAGTCTCCCGTCACTATTATCCTATTTTCCAGACCGCAGTTCCAGAAGAGGATAGATGCCAGAAACACCTATAACTTGTGGAAACTTAAGGCCTGAAATGGCTTCCTCAAGAAAAAGAATTGATAGAAGATGAAGATCTACATTTCTTGGTGGAGTGATTTCGAGAGATGTGTAAAATGTCCAGTGAGACATGGGAAACTCTGGATAACTTGACAGATTGATCAATCTGTTCAGATTCCTCAACATTTGGGGTAGACCCTCGCATACAATAGTTAAAATATATATGAAGTCTGTGCGAAAGTATCCAGCCATTGGATATTAACAACAAAATAGCCTACCCAGGGCAATGGTGCCTTAGACCCCTTCAAAGTACTTCCCTTGGGACCTCACACACTTATCCCAGCATCTCTTCCACTTTTCAAAACAGTCTGAAAAGTACTGTTTGCTCATTTCCCTCTCTAATAGATTACAAATCAACAAAGAATATATGGAAAATAAATTTCTGTAGATCCAAAAAAGAGGGGCCGGATTAAGGTTGCATGGGGGCCCCTGGCTGTAATTCAAACAGTGGCCCCTCCCATCAAAATGATTACTAGTGTAAGAAAACAAGAAATTTTATTGAATTGAATAGTAATTATATTGAATTTCATCCACATACTTACTATTATTACATCATACTTTTCTGATGGCAATTTTTTTCTAACTAATTTTGGCTTCAGCCCACTCAGCAACCCCCGTAATCTGGCACTGCTTTCTGCTACCATTTCAACTTTGTTTCAATGTTTGAGAGACCAACCTCTGCTCTCGTATACAGTATTGCCCATAAATGAGTAAACCCCCTATCACTTTTTAATAGAAAATTAATTGTCTTCTAAACCAAACATAACAGGATTTTATTATTTCTAGTTGAACATTACACAATTTATGACCAAACTCTACAGCATTAAAAAAATATGAATATGTTACAGTCCAAAAATGAGTACACTCCTACGAAAAAATATTTTTGGTGACAGAGTTTCAAAGCTGTAGAGTTTGGTCATAAATAATACCTGATAATATCCATTTTGATTGTATAATGTACCACTAGAAATAATAAAATCCTGCTATGTTTGGTTTAGAAGAAAATTAGGGGTGTACTCATTTATGGGATACAATGTACATGGTGTTTGCTCATTATACTGATACTTGTTTTTTGTTGTTGCTCAAGATAGCGAGACAGGAATTCAGATGCAAACCAGCCAATTCAAGAAACAAGTCTTCAGCCCAAATTTAATGTTAGGAATTCTACTTGCTGGCAGAAAACTATCTATTCAGACAAGTACTATATCATTATGTTAACACTCCCAAAACATTTACAATCTCTTGATTTAGCCTTGGAAAAAGAAAAAATTCAAAATACAAATCAGCTATGATTATTCATTTGGCATAGTTGGGAATCTACCAATACCTCGTTTTATGTTTCCTCTGTGAAAAAACCTTGTTATAATGAAGCTTAACTCTTGCTTTAGAGCGACTCCCAGAAAATGATCCAAATTTTGAATGGAGCATAGAAGTTAAAAGATCTGTAATGGTAGTGATGAATTGTTACAGGGAAGGATTAAAGGTTCATAAGAAGGCAAAGCAGACAACTCTTGATCCCTTTTTTATGAAAAAATAGAAATCTAAGAGAACCAGTAGTATCATATTTATTTTTTTATTTTCCTGTTTTTTAAAGAAAAGAACTGATCTGCATAAAAACTACGTTTTACCTTCCTCTGATAATGAAGTTTCTGATAGTGAAATAAAAAAAAGTGCAATATATTAATTTCGATGACCGGGCTATTGTTGTATCACAAAATGAGTTGGAATTTATATTCTCAAATTATTTGAACCAATTTTAAGACTGTTTTAAGACTGTTTATAAAAAAAAACATGAATTTTCATTGAAAAATTATAGTAAAGAAAGTAACTCTTCTCCTCAATATGTCTACATTTTTACCATGTTTCATATTGGAATGTAGCATTAACATTGAGATATTAAGACAAAAAATGTTTACATTCACAAATTAAAGCACTAAGTTCCTTTCATATCTCTCTATATAGTGTTTTTGCTCGTTTTAACTTGCCTAAAATATACCAGGGCAGTCAGATGAAAAAACACATTAGCAAATTTATTTTTATATTTTTAAAAATATTCTTATTATCTTGAGAAGACTTAAAACCCTATTTTAAGTAAGGCATATCTACAGTATGAAGCAAGATTTTTTTTAAAAGCATTCTATTTATGAGATGAAAAGACAAAAGCATTATTGTCAGATATTTGGCTTTATGAGTAACAGCTGATATGCCTTATTTGGCTACTTAACATTTGTACAGTTTTTGATCCACTTTAAGAATATTGGTTTTTATCAGCTTTTGTTATTTTGGGTGGAATGTATTTGGGGCCTACTGTCTTATTTTTCAAAATAAAAATACCAAGATAAAGACATGACTGTCAGTAATACAACTTGAAAATAAAAGGCAAAGTAAATCTGGATGCTATAACACCAAAATGGTAACCAATTAGATGTAAAGGTTAACTTTAGCCATAAGACAATTTTTTTCCCTCAAACACAAAAGAATTCCAAAGAACATATTATTAATCTTTATTATTATTATTGAATGAAGTAATTGTAAAACATTATTTTAATTAAATTTGACTAGTTTTTACCTTCATGTTAATTTCAGTTGTTTCTACGGCAATGAATAATAGCGCTGTCAATAATAATAAAGAATAAGCCTTCGGTGACCCAAATTGAAAATTGTATATAAAAACAACTGAAATTAAGATGAAGGTAAAAACTAGTCAAGTTTAATTAAAATAACGTATTACAATTATTTCATCCAATAATAATAATAATAAAGATTGATTTATTAAGATTACTAGTTCTCATACATGAAAACAACAAAAACTATGATGCTGTGAGTTTAAAAGTGTGATTCAGCTTCTGCTAATCCATGAAGTCTTTGTGGCCTATTGGTAAAAGCAGCTAGGCATAAACTAGACTCCCTCTGGCAATGAGGGTGTGAGTTCAATTCTCACCAAAGGCTTATTCTTTATTATCTGACCATGCTGTTATTCGTTGCCGTAGAAACAATGGCCCAAATTAAAAGTTGTATATAAAAACAACTGAAATTAAGATGAAGGTAAAAACTAGTCCAATTTAATTAACATATTATTACTTAGCCCTCTCAAGACTAACTTATTAATAAAGCCTGAATTAAAATGTCCCAGTAGACTTCTAAAAGAGATCTACGAGTCATAGAAACCTCAGGATATATAAGTCCCAGTCTTGAAAGGCTGAAAGAAATATCAGCTACACCTTTTAATTTAAATTACTTCAAATATATTATCCATAACTTCGAGAATAGTCATTAATATTTCAAATTTAGTTACTACTGTTGTTCTATCTCAATTTTTCATTTTTTTGTTAAAAAGGTAACTTAAAAATAGCTCATTTGCAAAATAGTATGCAGAATGAACGACAAGATTGTCAGTAATGAGATTTATCAACCTCTTGTAAATAAAGATATTTATCATCAATAATTTAATTGTTTTTGGTACGCAATGAATTTGAAACGATAACTTAGTATTGAAATGGTTCTTCGGACGATTCAGACATGTGCGGATTTCAACCCGATGTGGCTTCCACTTCTCAACAGATCTAAACCTGAGAGGACAAAGACACAGAAACACCCGGGCCATGTGCTATAAGGGCTACCCCCATTAAACATAATTTCTGTTTAACCCATCAGACTCGGATTTTACACCTGAAGAAGGCCGAAGAATGGATCGGCCGAAACGTTGTGTTTACAATACAAATAACAAGAAGGAGTTCAATCGTCCAAAGAACCATTTCAATATTAATGACACTTCTCAAAATTATAGAAAATAACTTAGCAGTAATTTTTCAACAGTGTTGATTTCTATTTAAGCGCAAAAAAAAAATTGCCCTTTGCAAAAGACTTTTCTATATTATATAACATTGGTTGTTGTATTGTCTATAAAATTATGTTAAAAATGTTAAAAAAAATTGTTTCTATTTTTTTTTGACTCGGTTAATGGATGTAAATCTTTACCCAAAAGATTATGTCTACAAAAGAAGAGGAGGGGTTAAATGGATAGTATTGTTTTGATCTTTCAGGTCTGTTTAAGGGGTGGGTCCATTTAATCCAATCCAGTCAAGTATTCCCTTACTACAGCTGATGCATAACAGTCCCAACGCAACAGGCAAACAAACCAGAAATATTTCAGTGAAAGAGTCCTTTAATTCATACAAGTATTAAAATTAAATAAATTATACCTTGCATATAGGTATAAACACTATTTTATACATTTTTTATTTTCAACATTATCATTGTGTGATTGAAAACACAAATGACATATACATCCGTCAATTCTTCTCTGCTCAATTTTCTCATGCTCAATTGTCACCGCTCAGTTGTCACACGCTCAATAGTCACTTCATAGAATTGTCCATGTTTAAGTGCTAACTAGATTTTTAAGTTCATTGAAGCAAAGAAAAATTAAAAGCTGAGAAACCCGGCCAGGAAGTGAGGACAGGAACACTTATATAATGACAAAACCATTCAACATAATTAGAGCATGAAATAAATATACCTTTATCAGAGTAACTATGAAAAAAAATAATAACAATAAAAGAGTAAGGGGAAAAATGAACTGTTTAGTAAAATCTGTTCTTGTTATTTTCTGACATGAAGACCTCTTTACAACAGAAGGAGCAATTCAAGACATTAATGATCATACTATGCTTTATGAAGAGTACAATTCAAGTCTGAGGTTAGTGGATAGAGTTTTAGCTGTGAATATCAAACCTTTAAAAGTTAATACCACTTTTTGCTAATTTTACAACAGAATGAGTTTATTAATATTTTTGACTAGTATTTCTTTCATCATAACTTTAGTTGCTTTTCATTACAACTACTCAGACCGTCTGTCTATGGCAGTGAGAAAACAGTGCAGATTGGAATATAAGGAAAACGAGACTCAAACTCGCATCCTTTTTTACCTCGAGGAGCCTGCCTACATACAGCAACTGCTCTACCGATTGAGCTACCAGAACTCTTACGGCTGGCAGATCAAATACATCACTTAAACCCATCATTTATTTTCCCACCAATCCCTCAGTACTATATTTGTTTACCTCTGTCAAAGAGGTTGGAGAGGTATATTTATTTGGTCGCATCTTTCCGTCTGTCTGTCCACACAATATCTCTGAAAGTACTGAATGGATTTCAATGAACTTTTGTGGAAGGGCTTTCAATGGGGTAAGGAAGAGCTGGAAAAATGTTGGGGTGGTTTTTGCTTGAGGTGTTTTTCCATATTTTTTCTTACATTTATGTATATGCTCATGTCTGTCCACACAATATCTCCAAAGGTTCTCAATGAATTTCTATGAAATTTTGTGGGAGGCTACGGAGGAAGTGATTGAACTTTGGGGTGGATCCATGCAAAATTACCTCCCCTACGTTGTAGTATACACAACATATCGCCAAATTTTCATGTCTTTCCACATGATATCTCCAAAAGTACTTGTTGAATTTTCTATGAAATTTTGTGGAAGGGTGGATTAGGCTATGGAGGAAGTGATTAAATTTTGGAGTGGATCCAGGCACAATTACTTTTCTACATCGTAGTTATATATGCACACCACATAATATCACCAAAAGTTCTGTATTTATTTCTATAGGCGGATACATGCACAATTACCTCCCCTGACAATGACATTAGATGAAGTGTGCGCTCTGAGTGCTTTTTAGTTATTGTTTTTAACGTACACTAGTTGTATTAGTAATATTACTGTGGCAAAGACTTGCTGGTTCAGAGATCAAAACGAGTGCGTGTCACTTGCATTTGCGCTGTGATGGCTCTTTTAAATCAAAAGCTTTCACTGTACATCCGGGATACTAATGCTTCACTCGTGTTACAGACAGGGCTTTCTCCCGATGTTCTGGGACTCGTACAATGTTGTTGTCAGTTGAGGAGCTTAACAAGTGTTGATCCAGGAGATTGCATACCGGTTATTGTCTGGGAGGTGTCCTGTTCGAGTTGTTGTTCCAGTGTTGGAGCATTTGATCTATCCAATGATCATTCGCACCAAACTGTGTCAGTGTTTTTCCAACCCCTTTCTGTGCAGCATTTGACGTGCTATCCAGTGACTGTTCGCACCAAACTGTGTCAGTGTTTTTCGAACCCCTTTCTGTGCAGCATTTGACGTGCTATACAGTGACTGTTCGCACCGAACTGTATCAGTGTTTTTCCAACCCCTTTCTGTGCAGCATTTGACGTGCTATCCAGTGACTGTTCGCACCAAACTGTGTCAGTGTTTTTCCAATCCCTTTCTGTGCAGCATTTGACGTGCTATACAGTGACTGTTCGCACCGAACTGTGTCAGTGTTTTTCCAACCCCTCTTTGTGCAGCATTTGACGTACACCATAAATCTACAGTTACCTTTATTTATTTTTTATTAGATAAAGCATTGTCAATCATTATTAATTTTTGACTAGTACAGGTGTCCCTTGTTATAACATAGGTGTTGGGGTCCAAGAAAACCAACTGCGTTATAACCGAGCCGCGATAAAGATTTAGCTATTTTGGAGCTAGATTAATATTTTGGGGTCCACCATCCACCCATGTTATAATGCAAACCACGCTATAACGAAACACATTATAACTGGGGGGGAGGCCTGTATTTCTTTCATCTTGATTCTAGCAGCTTTTCATCGCAACTACTCAGACAATCAGTAAACATGTTTACTCATTGCCATAGACTGACGGTCTGAGTAGTTTTAATGAAAAACAACTAAAACAGGTCTGGTTAGTCACTCAATAGAAACCATCAAATGACCAACATCTTTTGGCAGCATGCCTTGTTTGGGGTGAAAAGTTGGGAAAAGGGGTTATCAGTGAATAAGTTACTTCTCTCCTTTTGTTGAGCAGTGATCACTAAAAAAATCTGAATTTTCAAAAAACAAGCAGACATAAACTAAGGATCAATTTAGCATAAATTTACATTGCAAACTGAACACCACTCTAAAAAAGTATTTGGGGGTGGAATATTGAAAAAACAAAAAAAAAATGTTTTCCTAGACATAATAATGTGTAAAAATTGAAATTTGAAATCTTCAGCTCTCCAGTTCGATTGGTGCGGCCTGTACGCTTGATGCATACATAGCCAGCCAGACCGACTTGAAAACTGAAGAAACCT
>VCCN01005588.1:3158547-3171810 GCA_006491835.1 Architeuthis dux | reverse complement strand
AGAGCTAAATTTTTATTTAAAAAATAGCAAAAAATGACCATTGTCCGCAATAAATCACTAAAAAATTGTCAGAAATAGCCAAAGAATGACCAAAAATGGCCAAAATTTTTAAACAAAAACACACTAATTTGGCGCTTTTTGCACTGCCAATACAAGAAACATGTTGAATCGGCAACACTAAGGTAGATTTCCTAAAAAATGCCCCCCCCCCCATCTTAACATAATTTTAAACCAAGATAATCCACAAACGCGGGAGACTTGGTAGGTCTGCAAATAGAAGGGGAAAAACTTTTTACAGGCATGTTTTTTTTTCAATGCGGGAGATTCGTACAAATTCATTACATGCATGGGGGGAGGGGCGGGGGAGACTGCACTTGGCTTCAAAACTTGGTAGGTCTAAAGGAGGATGTTTAATTGTAAGAATTTTGCACTATCAAATTATTTTAACTTACATAGATTAGTACTTAAAGGCTAATGGCATACTTTAAACACTAAATATAGAGATTAATAAGTGCCCAGTGGATGCCCTTCTCAATTGCATCATTCTACGGTAATCAAATTAAACATGTCTCAATCTACATACACATTTTTAGGTCAAATTTAGAAGAAAAAAATTATTTTTTATAGAATTTCTCCAGAAAAGTATCCAGCCAACAGCTTTTTCTAGCAGCAGTCAGTGTTTTAAAATGTAAGTCATGCGTTTGTCCCCATGATTTGGGGAGGTGGCCATATCCAAAAAGTATCCAGCCAACAGCTATAGCTACTCCTTCCCTGCAGGGAAGGATCGGAGGGAGACACAAGAACTAGCTGAAAACCACCCAATAGGACGGATTATCGGCTATTTTATTAATAAAGAAAAAGATATCGTTTACTCATATGAATGCATTAATTTTTAAATGCTTTGTTTTATTGACTAAGTTATAGAAAAAGATAATGTTTGTTAGGGTTAGGGTTATATATATATACACATAAAAAAGCTGTTTTGTTGTAACCAGAGAATAACTGGCAAGGGTCCTCCACAAACAGAGAAACATTGACGACATGGAACGAGTTGAAAAGATCACTTTAATCCCCCCCCCAAAAAAACCAGTCGGTGGGGGGAGGGGGGGGGGTAAACTGACACCTTGAATTTTCAGGTTTTGTTATGGAAAAAGAAAATCCAGTTTTTCTCCCCCAACTCAACCCCTGCAATCTGCAGATACATTCATGGTCTAATTCGAAAGTGACAATAACCGAAAATAACAGGTGTGGGCAGCCAGCCACTCAAAGTAATATCAGGAAGAAGGATTCAAGCTTTAAAAAAGAATTACAAAACGGATAGAGAGTGGGCCCTACCACCATACAGGAAATATCAATTTAAAGTGACTGTAGTCAGTGGTGCAGGGAAGAATGATTTAAATAAACAATATGGATGTTAGTTGGGGGTAGTATTCAATTATATGACTTTATTCAGGTTTGATAACAAAAGAACAAAAACATATTATAAGCTAAACAGATTAAGGTAACAGATTCCCATATTACATAAGAGAGACAGACAGAGACAGAGACAGAGAAATTGTTCAAACAAATAAAGTAGACCTTAGCTTTATTTGAGTAAATTTTACATTAGAAGCTAAAAAAGAATTTTAAAAATCCTTATTCTTAAGAAATGCATAATGTTTACTGGTTTGGCTCAAATGACAAGAGAGACAACAATGGAAAGTAAGAAAACTGAAATCTAAACTATCTTATCATATAAAAGCCAAATATGTAAATGAGTGTGTTTGTATGATGTTTGGTTGTCTGTCGTGTCCGCTATCTGAAATATCCTACATTTCATAATGGATTGGTCCACATGAAACACACTGTACAGCTAATAAAAGAATTAATGGGTGAATAATAAAAAAATGATATATGCTGTTTCCGTAACAAAGTCTATAGACAAAATGTGCAACGGAACGCCGAAAGAGGCTGTCTTTCTCCTTCGTTTCGGCTTCTTTTGGTGTAAGCCTATAGTGAGAGAGAAATTGGAAGGGGGAAGCAGTTGCTAGATTCTTGGAGACGTTTCTGGCCAAAAACTCGCAAAAATGGCCAAATGCAAATACTCACAGCACACACCAAAAAAAGAAAGTCAAAATGGCTTAAAATTTAAATATGGCCAAACCAAAAAGTTCATGGTCAAATGCCTTTTAAAAAGGCCAGATTTGTCAAATTTGACCAACAACTTTATTTTGTAATGAAATAAGTTATATTCTTAATAAAATAAGTTTCTTTCTATGACTTTTTTCATACCGCACGATATCAGTTGAGACTTTAAAAAAAATTAGTAACAAAATTAGGATACTTGAATTAAAAAAAAAAATTAGCTAATAAAATTGCATTTGGCTCCTTATTGCCGATCCATACATAAATAACCCCGTCATTTTTTAAGGGTATACGCTAGTACATATATAATAGCTCTATTCTGTCTGCAATACTTGCCTTAATTCCCAATCGCTGACAGTCCCTTTTTATAATAAACTCATTAGCAATGCATTTACATTATACAACATATAACAGTCCTATTTTCTCCATAACACTTGTATTAATTCCTAACAAGTTGTAAACACTGATTTTCAATGTATAACATACAGCTCGAGGGATGAAACTTGCTAAAACAAATTGTAGATAATAAAAAAATGTTTTAAAATCGCAAAATCAAGAGCTCTATCACCAAATTATACTTTTAACACTTAATGTCACTTTGGTGAATTATGTTTACGGATTGCTTTGATTAGGTAATGTAATAATTACACAATAACAGAATACTTTTAATTATTAATAACTTATTAGTTTTGCACAAAGACCAACACTCACCAAGAGTGGACTATTACAAATTCTTCTGTGAGGGAGGCCAAAATGTACCCACTCTAGCACTATCCTTTAGGCATGCCTCTGAAGTTCATGATTTGCATAAATTTCTTGCAGAACATAAATATTAAATTACCTACTTTTTGAATTCATATTACATTTACTATATCTGTTAATACACAAAATGTATTATTGAAATTTTGGGCTCTGCTTCCTTCAAGAAAATATTAAAGATGTGTACGTGAGTTTAATTAATATTTGCTTATATCACGGGCGAGGGAGAAACATCACAGGACAAATAGAGAAGGAGAGAAAAAGAGTGAGGGAATGAGATGTCAATAAAGAGAGGAGGGGAGAGAGATGGGAGGAGGTGAAGCCAGACAAAAAGAGGAAGAGATAGAGGGCGAGGGAGGGATGACACCGGACAAAGAGAGGAGCCGAGAAAGGGAGAGAGGGGCATTGCCGGACAAAAAGTGGAGGGGGAGAGAGACTGAGGGAAGCATGTTGCTGGACAATGGAGTGGGAGAGAGATAGAGAGAAGGACGTTACCAGACAGAGAGACAGAGGGAGGGACATCGCCGGACCACAGAGAGAGAGGGGGAGGGGGAAGGTACATCGCCAGACAAAGAGATGATGGGGAGAGAGACCGAGGGAAGGACATCGCCGGATAAAGAGTTGAGAGAGACAGAGAGAGGGACATCACTGGACAAAGAGGTGGGTGGCAGCAGGGAAGATGACCGGACAGATTTTTCAATTATCGTTAAATTCCAGTCTTTTTGGTAGACAAGTCAGGTGAAACGAAAACTCAGAGCATTTGCAAGGGCGGGAACATAGATTGATTACTTTGTGCCGACACCCTGAAGTGTCAACCTTTATTTTCTTTTATTCAGAAAGTGTTGCCGTCCTAAAAGGCTATATCACCCAGCAGACAGCAGTCCCAACACATACAAAAAACCTTGCCATCCCCTTATTCCTCCATCCTCACCCAAGGAACCTTAACTACCTGTCACATCTGCCTCCATGCTCACCTTGTCAATATTACAACACCTGTCTTTAAACGCAATTAAGTGGAACTGACCCTTTACTCACAAGAACTACAGTGATGCTTTCTAAAGTAATTCTTAAAGGTGTACAATAGCGCAGGATTATATAATACAAGCATGAAAGTGTTACATCCAACACACTGATACCTAACCTATATCATCCAAGTGATACTAAGTTTCATCTTTAAGCTAAGACAAGATTAATGATTAAACCGTTACCAGATTATTTTTTCCACTCAGCATTTCATTTTGGAGCATATTTTGTTTTATAAATTAAGAATACGAATCATGAAAATGTGTTTTTTTCTTGGCTTAAAAAACATGTCATGTGATCAGCCATACCTGACTATGAAGTCAGGTGTGGCTGATTACATGTAGAAGGGAAATGGGGGGTCACCAAACCCTATGGAATGAAAAATAATAGATAGAGAGCAACATTGGAGAATAAGGAGATTGAAAGAATCAGCACACATGCTGGCTCTGATAACCTCCTCAGTAGGCCTAGCATAGATCTGAACACAGACATTAGGTTTAAGCCTAAAAAAATGACACCACCTGATTGTGATATGGGACAATGGTCTAGTCGATATAAGCATTGGTTTAGCATTGCAGTTTACATTGGTCAGGCAGTGGAATCCAGCGGAATGAGCAGAAGCAGCATCACAAGGGCGACTTAACAGAAAGAAAATTAACTAATATGACTGGTGTTGCCGGTTTAGCGCGTTTCACGCTAGATTCGGTGCATTTCTTGTATTGGCAATGCAAAAAGCACCAAATTAGCGCATTTCTGCTTAAAAATTTTAGCCTTTTTTTTGCTATTTCTGACCATTCTTTAATAATTTTCGGCGGTTTTTTGGCTATTTAAAAAAAAAGATTTAGCCCTTTTTTTTAGCTTGTTGGCAGTCAAACAAGCGCAAAAACATTTTTGGTAATACTGAATACGATATCCCTTACCATGGGCAAGCGTAATGAAAACGGTCTACCTTTGTGGATTGAATAAAGGGTTCCGTTCAAAATTCTGGCTGGTTGTTGTTGTTAACAACCACGATGAGTTTCAATAAATCTGTGTGTAATTATCCTAAATTGATTTCTGAACCTTACAAACACTGGTAGAATCAAAAAGTGCTACTGAATGAACATTTTGGTGATAATAGGAATTTCTCTTAAAAAGAAAACTCAGGTCAACTGATTAACAAATTGGGCTCTTTACCAAAAAAAGCCATAGAATCCGTAGAATTTGGAAGACTAACATTTGAACATTAGAAAAGAACAGTGGTCTGTTGTTCTATGCGTTCATTGTTAGCTTGAAATTACAACCTCGGATTCTGTTAACCCCCTGATGTATCTAATCAACTTGAATTACTATGTTAACATGAATTATACATATTTCCTTCCTCCCCACAATAGTTATTTAGAAAGCTTTGCTTAGTCTAACACATGACACAGTAGTAATGATTGGTTAGACTAGTATGCTAATCATTTACTTCTTGGCTAGACACAATGATACGCGTGTTTGTGTTTTCTTCTTTTTAGATAATCAAGTATAGTTCCAGTTCATTCCAGAGAGTTGAGTGTATAAAAAATATATAAAAAGCAAACAAAAAGTCTTCAACCTAAGTAAATGTGACCTTTTGGCCAACTCTGACCTTTTGGGACACTTTCTAATTTAAGAGGCTACCGCAGAAAGAGAAATGGGAACAGAAATGGGGATACAAGGGATAAGTAGATCTAGAAAGAGAGACGAATTGGAGTCAGAAAAGGGCTACGAGGCGTGGGGGACACAGAAAGGGGGGCTAAACACGTATAAACACACAGATACATACACACCCAAAAACTGGATTCAGATAGAAAGAAAAAACAGGAGGCTACGAGAAATGAATTCAGAAAAAAGAAAACAAAATTGTGTGTGAGTGTGAGGCAAAGGGTTAGAACATTTTTTAGAACATTTTATCTTAGTATGAAAAAAAGTAGACCTTTGCGGTAGTGTAATAAGCATCATAATTCTTCTTAAAATCATTTGCATCTGATGATAGCACTAC
This sequence comes from Architeuthis dux, assembly GCA_006491835.1. Taxonomy (NCBI): domain Eukaryota; kingdom Metazoa; phylum Mollusca; class Cephalopoda; order Oegopsida; family Architeuthidae; genus Architeuthis; species Architeuthis dux. The sequence continues at coordinate 3,165,899 of VCCN01005588.1, read as the reverse complement.
ATATTCCAGTAATCAATTGCAAATTCCCACCACACTATTGCTAAAAAAGAATTTTCTGATATTCAATCTACTTCTATTTGCTTCTACCGTATATGTGTGGCCTATCAGTCCCTTGTACCCCCTTCTAGTAAAATACATCAGGGTTTACTACTTCTAAACCACACATAATCTTAAACATTTCTATTAAGTCTCCCCGATCTCTCCTATTTTCTAACGATGTTAATCCTAACACTTTTAGCCTATCCTTATAACTCATACTTTTAATTCCGGTACTAACTTAGTTGCTCATCTCTGGACTTTTTCTAAAAGATTTTTTTTATCTCTCTCCAAGTCTACAGTTATACCTGTGCACAGTACTCCAGGTGTGGACGGACATAAATCTTATATAGTATAAGGAACGAGTCCTTAAAAAAGACGGGGAGGGATGTTATTAAGGGAGATAAGAAATAAAATGATTGGTGGTGGGGAGGGGGGCGTCACAAGATTTAAGAAATTGATTTAAAGAAATAGGAAAGGTAAAAATTGTAGTAAAATTGATTCGAGGCAGGAAATGACACTAGTTTTTATGTAGGTAAAATCAAATCTACAGAAATGACTGTTGTAGGGAATATCAGTCAATTATACTTTTATTTCTAGTTTGGTCTGATCTCTCAAATTAAAACAAGCTTTTCTTTTGTTTCCACCCAATTTGAATATACAACTGAAATTATAAAGTCATGTGAAGTTGGAAAAAATAGTGTTCAACAAGACTTGAACATCGCGTCTCGAGAGAACTCTTATTTTTATTTAATGGGTGACATCTTACATTCTGATCAAATTGCAATCAGATGAAGAAAACCAATCAAAAACTAACTCATTAACAGCAGAAGGGAGTGAAGTGTAATATAGTTATCCAATGCAAGATAAAGCCCTTGTTCTTTGCAAGTTATCAATTGCAAGATAAAAGCCGACTCACAGATAGACCTGAGTTGCCATCAATCACAATGAAATGGAAATTTTCGTTGAACTAGCCATAGAACAGCAATGACGGAAATTTCCGTCATTTGCAGTTAATAAGTTAATAATTAATAACTTCATCTCAGAATTCAAACAATTTTAAAATGTTTTCTATAGTTTTGAGAAGGGTCATTAATATTCAAATGGTTCTTCGGACGTTTGAACACCTTGTTTGTGGCTTCCGCTTCTCAACAGACCTAAACCCTACAAGACTAAGACACAGAAACACCCGGGCCCTGCGTTATAAGGGTTACCTCCTTTAAAAATAAAAACTTGTTTACCCCATCACACTCGGATTTTACACCTGAAGAAGGCCAAAAATGGATCGGCCGAAACGTTGTGTTTACAACACAAACAATAAGAACAATTTAAATATTAAAATATACTTTTTTATACTATTTACCCCAGATCAAATTTTTCTACTTAAGTACGTACGTACTTACATTTAAAAATGAAAGCCAAAAACGAAATCCATATCCTCTGAAAAAAAGTTTGCTTACCAGCCCCCCCCCCCGAGACTAATTGGAATGTGATTTAGCCCTTTAACTAAAAAAAGGTCAGATAATGACCTTTGCCAAATCGGTTGGCATTCTTTAGTTTACTGTGAGATAACTTATCCAAGACCCCAGAAAACGTTCACATCTTAACCCTACCGATGAATTATCTTTATTAAATAAATGGTTACAGGTCTTAAGAAGGAAAAGAAAAGAAAGAAAGGGCTATGCCCAAGTGTCCTGGTAAGGTTTACCCTTTAGTAACACACATTTGGGGTTTACAAAAATGAGAAGCTAGACCTGAGCAAGGACTAAGGTGAAAATAGACAAAGAGTATTCCCAATCTTCAACTCAACTAGAATTAGACAAAGAGTAACCCAATTTAACTTCTTTGGGAAGATTTTTGAATTACGTAGTTTAGATTTTTCTGTCGGGAGATATCATTCATTCATTTTAGATAACAAAAATTGACATTAAACCGTGTAAAACCTGCTTTGGTCAAGTATGCGGAGGTATTTTTTTCATTTTGTTCCCTCCGACTAACTTTATTCTACTTTCTTGTAATTAAAACCAAAATTAAAACTTCAAAGATGATATTTAAATCATTGCAATAAGTTATAAAAATTTTATTTGAACAATCCGTGATCATTGCTACAATTTGTAATGTTTTTGGTACCTACCTAGTTGAGACGAGCAAAATATAAATTATAGAATTTTATGCGGACATAGCTTGGGGTTGTGTATGCAAAATATGAAAGGTGTATCTGGTCTACACTCTTAGGTATTAACAAAAACATAGCGGGACATGTTTTGTGTGTTAAAAAGCAACGGGCAGTAGCTTTTATATATAGATAGATAACATGTCCATTCGGCTATTGTTGTATGTTGCTTGCAGAAAGAGAAGACAAAAGAAAACGGCAAACCAGGTCAAATATTAAATATTCAACACGAAGATAATGGCGACATATGGTCGACCGCGTCTGTCAAAGTACGTGATTCGTTATGCAACGAGCTAAAAATAAAGTACCACTTTAGATCCCTGGAAAGAAAAGGTTACACGAATTGATTTGACAAAGGCTACTGAAGAAAGCGGCAAGGGCCGTTGCCACATTTGTTTTAAAATGAAATAGGTCAGATACTTAACCCAGATCCAAATACGAGAGTCGAACAAATCAAAAGATAAGTTCCCATCAATGATTTGATCTACCAAGAGACGTTATCACACCTGCTCACTAAAAGACGATGAACATGATAAACAAAGTGACTCTTCCATTTAAAGGTAACAATTTTGCTGATAAAAATATATCTTACCCACCATTTCAGACAATGGACTCAAACGAGTTCAGTCACTTTTTAATAAAACATCAGATTAAATTGATGAGACGTAAAACATTTATTTACACTATTAACAGCTTTGAAGTATTTAACGATTAGAAATTCAAATATATCGGTGAATGTTTTCCCTAGTAATAACTAGTTACATATAATGCACAAAACATTCTCAGTATATCACTTTCTGGAGAAAGAGAAAAGGTGTTGGCGCAAACGCGAACAATTTTATCTAGCGTTACGTCCAATATATTCATATTTGTGTAGATATACATTTTAAAATCTAGTAAAACACTTAATATTCTCCAATGTAAGAAGTGCGGATTTGTCTTCATCCTAATCTTCTTCGCTGAAACGCAGGACCTGTGGAAATTTCATCGTGTACTTGGTTATTCAGGAATAGAACAACTAATTCACATATTACTATAAAACAAGGGAAAAAGACTTATTTACACTTCAATAGAATTGCAAAGTCTGGCGTCATCATCCGACTTCCGGTTTCACATGTATAAATTTCAATACTTATTTTCAATAGAGAAAATCTTGCTAGTTTCTTTCTTTTTTTTTCGATTGCAATTTCGCACAGTTTGTCAGTATAGGACATCCAGTTTATGTTGAATAAGAAATTTTGATAAGTTTTAGTCATTTTATCGATTTTTCACTCATTCCCTCCCACCCGGAAACTTCTAGCAAACGAGCACTAAGCATTACTCAGCCATTGTTTAGGTCGGTATAAAAAAAATGCCAAAGCAAAAGATAAAAGAAACTAAGCGTCTTTTTTGTTAGTCCCCACCAAAATGTTAATAACCAGTGGAAATTGATATGTTAAGTTTATTTCGTTAATGCTACCCCTCCCCCCGGGGGTGGGGGTAAAGAAATAAACATAACATGTCATGTAAAATTCCATTGGTTATGAAAGTTTTGGTCTGGTAACGAAAAACACCTGAAACTAGAAAGAAAAAAAAAGGTGACCAGGATCTCGCCCGAGAATTGAAGCTGTAAAACATGAGGGTTACGGCCCATAATAACTGGCACACTTGGAACAGTCCCCCAAAACACTAAAAGCGAGACTAGAGGACGAGGAGATTCTAAGGAGGATCGAAATGGTCCAGACCACGAAAGTGCTGGAGTTCGACAAGGATAATGAGGAAGGTGCTGGAGATAGGCTTACTACGTCCCGTTTGGACGTTTTCTCACGTCCGGTTTACTAATTTGTCCCGGAATGTCCGTTTTTGATGAAAAGGCATAAACTCCAAGAAGGAAAAATCGTAGTGCTGTTGAGCTTTTAAATTCATCAAAGGAATTTATCAGATTTTTGTTGAATGTAGGTAAATATCTGTGTATGATATTATATAAAGATATCCATTCAGTTTGATTGTAAATATTTTTTAAATTCGTATTACTCATTCTTAGATTTAAATATGTTTTTGTTTACCAGGCACTTCTGCCCATGTTGAAAGTGTATTTTCAATGATGAATAGAATTTGGTCTCAAGAAAGAGGTCTAGTGAATGAATCAACAGTAAAAAAAAACTGTTGCATTGTAAACTCAATATTGACTGGAGTTCTTTGAAAAATTATAAAAACTAAAAGATTTTTTGAAGAAAGTTCATTGAAGTAAAAAATATGAATGGTCAAAAAAGTGTTCAGTGAAAAATTAATGAAATTTGCTGAATTTAAATAGATGTTAGAGATAAACTAACAGTATTCGTTTTTTTTTGTGTGTCAGCACTAAAGTTAAAGGGGAGTTAGGTTATGAAAGCATTTCTTTATTATACAAGTAATAAAAATTGAGAACTCTCAGTTTGAGGCTTGGAAATTATGGTAAGCCTATATATAACTCTTTTGGGGTCATCACTGAGTCTAAAGCCTACGTAGTTGTATATTTCTGGACCACGTTGGCTATTCTGTTCGTTTATTTAATAAGCTAAATAGTAATTATGAAACACTTTACGAGTTAAATATAGTAATCATAATGGGGAGTGGAATGGTAGAGGGTTTAGGTAAGTATGACCGTTTTCAACGCTAATGTTGTTCCATAGTATTTCGTTGAAGTTCTTTTGGACACCATATGTCTTCGAGCAGTGTTTCTTAAACTATTCCAGTGCCATTCACCTCGAGTCTTTATTACAAAATCTCATTCACCTTTGACTAAATTTGCTTATGTTTTTTTTCATTATTTTAATCTTATTCTCCCTTGTATTTAATTTTAATTTATTTTGTACCATGAGCAAAAAACATACATTAACTAATTTCTTAAGTGTTTATTTTATTCATGTTTTTTTGAACATCCTAAAAACTAAAATAGAAACCTTCACATGGCCAACGTCTTTTGGCAGCATGCCATGTTGAGGGTGATCAATTACATTTTTGTTCAAGTATTCATATATTATACTGCATTCACAGTGTTATTATTATGAATAGATAGTCAAGCTGAGCTATCATTCAAAAATACCTTTCTAAAACATACATCGTATAGACCAGTGTTTCTTAAAAAGTATTTCTGTCTCATTCACCCTCAAGTCTTTATTACAAAATCTCATCCACCCGTGACTAAATTTCCTTAAGTTTTTTTATCATTTTCGTCTTATTATCTTATTAAGAAAACTAAAAGTGACAACAAATTAACACAGAAAAATTAGAATTTTTGAAGGGTTACATCAATACTTGATGATCAAGTAAAGTTAGTAAACAAGTCAGGGAACTGCTGCTTGGGCAGTAAGGTAGTTATGGGAGAGTGGTTTTAACAAGTACCCACATGCCCACTCTTCTCCGTTAACTATTGTGATATGCTACCGAGGAGACATTCTTTTAGCAAGATAACTAGTGGTGGGACAGTGCGCAGGGAGAAGTGGATTCATGCCTTAGTCACGTAAGCAAAGACATGGCACGGAGATCATGGTCTTGCTTCAAACCTTACAGCCATTGAGCTCAGTTTATTATCGTCGGTTCGCACGATTTGGATCAATGGTATTAAAAGGCAACATTAAACGGAAACCTGAAGCTCTTGAAATATTAAAGGTTTCGAACACAGACTTGTTCGGTTTAATAAGACAAACTTAACAGTGAGTGACACAAGGCCATATTTTTATGGAAGATCCAGTGAGGATAGAACCGTGTCAAGAATCTATGAATCCAGATAATAATTGCACTACGATACGTGTTCTTAGTAACGTTGTTAGGTCACTATTCAAAATTGGATTTGTTTTATAAAATTGCTCAAAACCTGCACAAAAGAAAAATAAATTGCAAAAGATACTTCTACGACTAAGTTCCATACCAGAAAAGGACACACAAGGACTTTTCTAGTCTGCATTCAAAAAGTGTAGTTTCGTTTCTTTGAACGAATAACACACACTTGAAACCAAATGTAATTTAATATCAGGATATTAATTATTTGAAACCAAAACCGATACTCGAGCTATGTACGTAAATTGAATAAATTGACCTTAATATTATAGCGAACTTTGAAAATTCATCTCATCTTAAAAAAAAAAACAAAAAAAAAACAATCCTTTCTTTAGGATCAGCAAAAAGGCATCATGTTACAGGAAGTAAACATGAAACCTTTACATTCTATCAGATAGTTGGTTCTTTTCTTTACACATTGTTTTATTTTAGTGTAAAAATAGTATACAATTTGTATATACACGCACACATCATAACAATCATGTTTACACAATGTTTAGGGCCTTAAACCTTTTGCGGTGGTGTAATAAACATCATAATTCTTCTTAAAATCATTTACATCTGTTATGGCACTACATATTAATCTATTCCATAGTCCCAACGCTCTATTTTCTGATATTCAATCTATCTACTTCTATTTGCTTCTACCGTATATGTTTGGCCTATCAGTCCCTTGTACTCCCTTCTAGTAAAAAAAAAAAATACATCAGGGCTTACTACTTATAAACCACGCATAATCTTAAACATTTCTATTAAGTCTGTTTTTTAACGATGTTAACCCTAACCATAACACGTTTAGCCTATCTTCATAACTCATACTTTTTAATTCCGGTACTAACTTAGTTGCTCGTCTCTGGACTTTTTCTAAACGATATTTTTTATTATCTCTCTCCAAGTACGGTGACCAGGCCTATGCATAGTACTCGGTGGGGACGGATATAAGTCTTATATAGTATAAGGAACGAGTCCTTGTCTATATATGAAAAGGTATGCTTAATCAGTCCTAGCACCCTGTTCGCCTTAGCAGCAGCACAGGCAATATACCTGGAGAATGATAGTTTATCAGTTACTATGAGACCAAGATCCTTCTCATCATTTACAATGTCTAGTATATTTCCGTTCATACAGTAATTGTAACACGGATTTCTATTTCCAACGTGTAACACCTTAGTAAATTCACATTGCATGTTAGGAAACATGGTTGTTTGTCAAACTTTGTTTAGCCTACAAATTAATAATACGTTTGGTTTAAAACGAAAATGTGCCTAACACGGGAGGAGAGGGTTTCTTTTCGTCACACTTACTAAGAGTTTAGTCTAGCAAAATGGTCGCCAACCCTTTTTAT
>VCCN01005588.1:3085232-3104521 GCA_006491835.1 Architeuthis dux | reverse complement strand
ATAATTGTTTAAAATTATAATAATATTCATTTGAACCTGTAAGATTTTAGATTAAAATATGTAATCTCAAACAGAAAAATAAATTAGCCCATTTTTATTAAAATACCCCAATAGGTCTACACATGAAATTTAAAGAAAATATACTCAACTAGCATTCCAACCACCACCCATTTATGCTGTGTGATCAATTAAAAAGTTGGGCTGTGATCACTAAAAAATGTCTGAATTTTCAAAGAACAATTGGGCATGAACTAGTGACCAGTTTAGCATAAGCTTTCATTGAAAATTGAACCCCCCACTAAAATCATATTTTGGAGGGGAATTTTCAAAAAACAAAAAAAAGCACTTTCCCTACTCATTGAGGGGGGAGTGTGTGTGCAAAATTCCAAGTTTCTACTATGAACGGTTAGGGCTGGGAAAAGTCTGGATACATATAAATGTGTGAACACATGAATAACTAAAACCTTTGGTAGTGTTGATTAATAATTTGTAAGCATCTCAAACACAGAAGCAGAAAATTAAGCATGCAGTTATAATTGACTACTGAGGTAGTTCTTGTGACTTGTCAACTGTGTTGTGTGCTCATCATTTTTGTCTTAGTAGCAACTCTCACAGACTATGCTCTTTTAACTCTTTCCTCCCTGACAGACAAATTTTCAGTGATTATTCCCAATGTATCATTTCCAAGTCCAGTGAAATAAAATCATGAAAAAGTTCATTAAAAAAGGTATTATTATTTATTGATTGGCATTGTTATGATTTAAATCTGTGTATGATTTAAATTTAAATGTGTTTTTTTAGTAATTTCTTTTTTGTTGCCCGGGAAATAATGCAAATATGAGATCACACTTCTACATGTGATCAGGGCATGAGTGAAATGTATTATCACGCCTAGAGGCGTTATCAGTGAAGAAAGAGTTAAAACGTATTGCAATAATTAAATATCTCTTTGAAAGTTTAATTTTGTTTATAACTGCAAGAAAATAGCATAAAGTTAGTCGTAAAAAAAAGAAAAAATACTTTTGCGTACTCACAGAAGATTTCTGAGCAGATTAAGCCTGTGTTTATTTTTCAGCCATAATTGACGGATCTGTTGCCAGAAGAATGAAGTCGAGTTTTAAAATTCTTTCAAAAATAGAATTGACATCAGAGAAATTTGATTTAAAAAAAAATTAGTTAATGTAATGATTAATTGACTGGATTTGGGGAAAATATTGCTTACTTTCCACAGAAAACTTAAGTGAAAAATGAATTTGTTTTCCAAGGGGGTTGTTTATGGGTGAAGACAGTTCAAAGGTCAAGTAGTAGAGTTTCTACCTCCCCCTACCACATCCACTGTCAGCAGAGTGTTTGTTTTTAATTTTTAATGGATGACAGGAAATGTCAACAGCCCATCAAAATTCTGTCAACACTTACTCATAAATGCCTGGGGAGATAAATCACATTTCTGAATTATGCGCTACTGTACCTGGCGAAATGTATTGTATAATTGTGTAAACGGACAAACAAAAAATAATCAAAATTCTTTTTAAAAAGACAGGTATATCGAAATATGATATACCTTTATATTTATCAATAAGTAGAACACCATGCTTTCTGATAATGTTTCGTGAGAATCCAAGAAAGAAGAAAATAAGCATAATGACAAAATCTTTTTTTAAAATTTCCAGCATATATTAAAAAAAACAGAAAGTGTACACTGTATTTTAATAATAAAAAATATCGAAAAACTTTCTAAAGAGAAAATATTAAAAATTTTTTGCATTTCTTGTTTTCCAATTCAGAGCCAATTTAAAATTGACAGGGGGCAGGATCGAATAAAATTTAAACGGATTTAGTTTCTCTTGGGAATTATCTTCATAAAAATGTTGTTGAAATCCAAAGGATATTTTATTGAGATTTTATAAAATTAATGTTATGTTATGTTATTTTGTTTAACAGCACATCGACCCTTCGTGGTTTATTTAGTGCCGGATTCAGTAGGCGGAGGGGAAGGGGGTAGAAACCCAAATCCCTGTCACTGAGACAAATGTCACGAGGACCGGTATAAAGGGGGGTGGGGGTGGAGGTCTCAAAAGATTCTCAGGATGAATCCTGAGCATGCTAATGGTGATCCCCTCCCGACCAGCTGGCCAAGATATCCTGTGCAACTTCTCCCAGGACGATACCCAAGCATGCCACAAGGATCCCTGAAGGGCCGGGGTTCTCTGAACTTCAAGGCCATGGCGGTTTCGAAGAATAGATACTACACTTTGATCTTAGCCAAAAGGCCGTGAAGCGCTATAAAATTAAAATGGGGTGGGTGTTATTAATTTGAAAAAAAGATTTTCTACAAAATATCCTTCTCATAAGAAAATTCATACAAAATTGAATACATCCAAAAATTTGTATAGAAATTTTAAAATGTGTGTGCAAATTGGGCTCAAATTTCTCAATGCAATTTCTACTTGTTCACCGTTTTGCGAATGTAAACAAGTTTTCAAACCCAGTTATCTCCGGTTTTATATTGTCTACAGACATAATTTTTAGTTGATAATTTTCTACAATCATTCTTTTATTAAAAACACAAAGATTATTACGATACAATAGATTTCAAGTTACAGACATTTTAATTGACACAGTCTGTGAGAGTCTTAGTCATCCTACAATAGAGTTGCTATGTAGACGTTATTTATTCTGTTAGTATAAATATAATTAGATTGAACTTGATAGACAGTACCCCCCCTCAATCCCATCTCCACTGAGATAGATATATTTGTACATGTAAAAAAAAACTTTTTAAAAAACAACGTGAACCCAAGGATATGGCTACTTCCTGGAAGATTTATTTTATAGTGAAGTTATTTCCCTTTATCCATACAGCTACATGAATAGAAAGAACAAAACTCGAACACAAACTAATTGAAAGCTTTGCTCTTTATCCCAAAACCAGATTTAAAAATTGTTTGAACGCTACTATAAGAAAATAAGCAAAATACTAAGAGGGGGTGAGAATGTTTTCAGTGTGTAAAATACAATAGACACAGTCTACCAATTATTTTATGAGTAGTAGTTAGGTTAGGGAAAAATCAAGAGTAGAGGACAGAGGTTTTATCACCTAAGAAGCTCCCAAAAAGTACTTTATTCAGTTTCATTTAGAAATTTATTTTGCGATGTTTCAGAACTTATTATACTCGTTAACTGCAAATTGTTTTCCCACAGAGAAAGGAATTATGTAAATCTTCCATAAAGCTTATTTAGAACAGGTGGATACACAATAATTGTCACGTCATTGTGGTATTAGCCATCTGTGCTAAACGGTGATTACCAAAATAATTTCCTTATAATACAATGTCCAGAGGACCTAAACTTTACTTGTTGCTAGTCTTTTATTAACTTGCATGCAGATCAGTCTCAAACAGCCTTGTTTATTTATTATTTTTTTTAAAAGAAAATAAAAGGCTTTATATTTATTTAATTTGTATGTTCTAAACTTAGCATTAATTTTTAAGAGAAGGGAAACTTTAAATTCTTTTATTCCGTTTGGCGTTTGTGAAGAAAGCGTATTTTTAGTTTGTCGTGTGTTCGCCGTGCTCCCCTTAAGGAGTTGTTAACATTAAATAAATTACAGGCACACTTTTGGAAAGGTGGTCCGGATTGTATAATTTCATACCCTGGCTGTTAAAAACGGCGCACAAATAAAAAGAAATAAGAGAATCCATGAAAGAGAAACAGAAGTAAATACATAAATTATATTGTTACTGCTTTGAATAAATCGAATTTGTGGTTATGTGACGACGGGGGTAGCGAATTCTCCTTTTTATTTCAATTGTGGGTGCTTTCATAAATGTTAGCTTTTACGAAAGGTTCCAATTTACAATGTAACTATAATGATAATGATGAAAGCACCTAAATTGAACGAAGAATTCGCTACTAACCGCGTCATGTCATGTAAATCTTTTTCTTTACCCAAAATACATTGTTTTCATTTACATTGTGCGACGTTTTAAACATGGAGTGTGCGAGGGTGTCAAATTTTACAATCGGGACCACATTCCCTTGTACCAAATAATGTTATAACTGATAATAATACAAAAAAAAGGTGATTTAAAAAAAAAAATAATGATTTACTTTCCTCAATAAATGGATAGATTTTTGAGGACGTTACAGGGGAGGGGAATATTTAATTTTTGCACAGCAACATTAAACAATTCATAACTTGTGTAAACGGATTCATTTTGCACAGTTTTTATTTTAATTCTATCTTGTCCCTTTTTATCACAACACTCCTTTACATTCTAAGTATATCTGAGATAATTTATATACATTTTTTTTAAAGGAGGACAAATACCGTCCGACTCGAGGTGGCGTCGACAAACGGAGGACACAACAAAAGCTGAACGTCTGGCCCATCTGACAGCTGTGTAGTACAGTTTTGTTTTCAAGAGCCAAGTTGTAAAATACAGGAAAGTTTGTTTCACGATATGGGATAAGGCAAATAAAATGAACTATACATAATAAATTTATATTGAAAACCTATCAAATGTTGAATTCTATAATGATACTGTATTAAATGAAGAAAGACTTCGTTTAATGTGCATAGGTTTAAAGTAGGTAAGGTACCGTAAAGGTAGCCTTATCAATGGTTTTTTTTCATTAAAATGTGGTGCTTACAAAGTCATCAGGCACAACTAGCTGGGGTATAGCGTAATTCCAATGTTCACCTGAACAACTAAAGATAATAGATTTAGAGAGAAAAATTACCTGCACATCTACGCCAACAGATGCGAATATAAAAATAGAATTGGACACTTATGCACTAACTGTATTATTCGCCATGTGTTCGTGTTGTTCTTGTTTAAAAGGTTTCGACTTCCGCCAAGGGGCGTAACTCTACAAGACTGATAAAAAAAAAATGCTCCTTTCGTCTGCCCCTAATTTTTACCAATTAAATGTTATAATCTATTGTTTAAACAATGAGTTGAAGTAATTCCCATTGTTTTGCATTATTTGGGCAATCCAGTTTTATGATTCTATTCTATTAATAAATTCTGTAAATTTAAAAGCTCTTACGAATTTTCTCAACAAAAACTATGAAAAAGAAAGGTTCACTTGATCACAGTAAATCACATATGACAGGGAGTTAGCGCGTTTCTTGTTTTGGCCGTGCCAAAAGCGCTAAATTAGCGCGTTTGCTCTTAAACATTTTGGCTATTTTCGACCATTTTTTAATGTCTTTTTGGCGGGTTTTGGCCATTTAAAAACATATTTAGCGCTTTTTGGTAGTCAAACTAGCGCGAAAATATTTTTTGAGTTGGCAACACTGTGTATGTCTGTATAACATTCCATCGCATATGGAGACGGAAGTGTATGTAGTAAGTCACGTGAAAACATTCTCCTGGAAACACTACGAACGAAAAAGCAGAGAAATCTCCCGGACCACTGGCCAGTTAACAGGTGTTCGTTCTTTTATTGGAAGAGGGATTAATAAAATTTTACCATCTCCAAAGAAAACCAATAAAGTAGTTCGAAATGTATTTAATCGTTTCTTTATTTTCGTTACTTTAAGTTTATGAGTGAGAAAACAACAGTGCAGTTTTACACTAACGACTTTATGAAGAGTTTTCTACATGTTACTAAATCTCTGTTACTGTTAGTGTTCTTGATATTTTTTATTCTTTTTTTGTTTTGGAAATTATTTTCGCAGGCTGTGTTAAAGTTATTTAAACATTTAGATCGAAACTGAAGGTCTTGTTTAAATGTGTATTGTCTACTTAGAGATCCGTCTTATCCTAAAACCGACTGCACGGTGGTGATTTAACGACATTTATCTATTTCTTTCTTTATTTGCTTCTTTATTTTCGTTATCTTAAGTTATGAGAGAGAAAACAAAAACAGTTTACACTAACATACCTGCCAAGGTTTAGAAATTCCCGGGGGTGATTTCCTAAAAAAAAAAGCTCAATACCCCCCACCACTACCATAGTTGGGGGGGGGTCGAAGAAAATTTTCAATTCTACAAGCTCTAAAACAGTTATTTCAGTGTATTGAAAACCTATCTTAACGTATTTTTGAACCAAGATAATCAACAAAATGCGGGAGACTTGGTAGGTCTGCAAATAGGAGGGGAAAATGTTTACAGGCATATTTGTTTTCAATGCGGGAGATTCGTACAAATTCATAATATGGGGGTGGGGGGACAGCACTTGGCTTCAAAATACGGGATTCTCCCGCGAAATGCGGGAGACCTGGTAGGTCTGCACTAACGATGGTGACCAGTTTAACCATTTTAACACTAACTCATTAAGTTTCTTAATTCGTAAATTTGAATTAAAATGTCCTAGTATACTTCTAAAACTAATAGAGGTCTACGGGACATATATATCTGTAACGAAGTGGGTTTAAAGTCCTGAAATATTCGTTGTAGAAGAAGTTGATATATGTTGTTTAACGATCAGTACTGAGTATTACTTTGGTTGAGTTTGCATGTTGAAGTTGTCGAAAATGATTTAGGAGACGCAAAATAGATGCGACTAGACTTGTCCACGAGTTGATTCTGACTGGTGAGTATTGCCTAAATGCGCGGCAAACTCGAGACGCTGAGGTTGACTCCAAGGTCAACTGTCTAGACAAGAAGCAAGTGCTTCTAAAAATAGCACAAGCCAACTTCTGTTGTCCAGAGGTCATGACACATATCACGCACATTTCCCCATTTACAATAAATGCTTTCGTGAGCGATCAAGTTTTGTCAGTTTTCATGCCTACCTTGACGATTGTCTCAAACTTCAAACGCCTCACAAATCTGAAACCTTTCTCCAACATTTGAACACACAAAGAACTTTAAACACAACCTTCCTGATATAAAATAGAAAGGCATTTTGTTTCAACGGACTCAAAAACAGCGAAACCTGTAGTGGTAAATAAATTATTGTTATTGTTTTTACGTACACAATCTTCAGTTGCTTTATTTAAGTTTCCCTGTTAAAGAGAAACTAGCATAACAGGCAACTGACTTCTACTACTACTAATACCACCACCTGCATCATAATCAACCTATAGAGAGGGAGGCTACATTGAGTTCCCCAACTCTCCACATCAACAGAGTGAAAATAGACCGTAAGTACGCCCTTTGCCGTTGACCATACAGCCGAAAGTGAACGACGACAAAGACTCTCCTGAATGAATTAGCTGGTAGATATGCTAATTCGGTCTCCTTCGAATTAAAACAAATCGCAATGCGAGATCGATTTGCATTACTACCACAAGTTAATGGGTATGTATATACATGTATATACGTGTGTGTACGTTGGTCGAAGGCTGAGTACATTGCCATGTGGACAGAAAACCACACACCTGCCCTATGCTGGGATACTGACCAGTATTGCCAACTCGAAAAATATTTTCGCGCTAGTTTGACAGCCGAAAAGCGCTAAAAACTTTTTCAATAGCCCAAAATGGCAACAAAACACCAAAAGACGCTAAGAATCGTCGAAAATGGCCAGAAAATGGCCAAATATGATCGAAAATGTTTTGGGCGCAAATGCGTTCATTTAGCGCTTTTTGCACTGCCAAAACAAGAAACGCGCTAAATCTAGCACGAAGCTTGCTAAATCGGCAACACTGATACTGACAAAGAGTGGACTTATGTGCTGGCTTATATTGGAAAGTGGATGTATGTGGGGGTCTAGATTGTTGAATATCTTAATGCTGGCTTGTTTTTCTCACTGAATCTAAAAGATAATTGAAAGTAAAAGGATTCAAGATTTTTCTAGGCTTTGTGTCTCCAAGGTATATCGAATGTTACCGAGAAAACACTAGCACTGTTGTCGGAGCCAGCAGGGTCTACCTACACCCCCACACACACCATGATCCCATGAGTAGGGTACCAAAATGTTCCTTAGGATATCCTCTTTCAGAAAAAAGATGTTCTCAAGAGAGAAATTGGAAAGAACTACCTCATTTGCATAAAACAAAATGGCCGCTAGTACACCCCCAAAACTTCAAGTACGCTGTCCAAAGTTTATGGATTGTGGAATTAGAATGAGAATTTCCTCAGCTTCTTGTCAATTTGTATCTGTTTGGTTAAAAAGTTAACCATATATATATATGTGTGTATATATCTCATTCATGAATTAAATCCACAATACATAGACTTTGGCCTATAAAGTATACTTAAAATTTCCTTGTAAAATCCTGAAATACCTATAAATTAATTACTTTTATGGTAAAATAAAGTGTATTTTTGAATTCCTCATGTCTGAAACCCATTATTTAGCCCTTTAAAGTACTCAGATATGTCAACTGGGAGACATGCAATTCTGTTTTTTTGGTGTTTGCTGGCAGCCATTTTGTTGTATGCAAATGAGGTAGTTTTCCCTAACCTTTTTCTTGGGAACATCTTTTTTTTCTGAACCCTGAACCCTGAACCCTGAACCCATTTTGGTACCATACTCATAGGATCATGGGGGTGGGATGCACGGTTTTGATAAGAATTCTGTGTCTTTTTATTGTTTTGTTTTTAATTAAAGTAATCTGGTTCTTGAAGAATAAAACAAATCCGGGTGATTTTCAACTGTTACATTATGTTTTAGGAGGGGGTTCGAATTAGCATGTAACTATAATACTGAACTAGTGTCCACTGGGTGTGACATAGAAATAGAACAGTTTGAATGCATGAGAGAATTTTGTGAATTTTGAGAACGTTTATTCCGATCATACCTTTTTTTAAAGTTGGTTTTTAATTGATCTCATATTCTGATCACACTTTTTTGGAAGTTGGTTTTTACCCAACCTCATATTCTGATCACACCCTTTTTTATGTTTTAGTGGTCAAAATTGTGAGTAAACATTTTCCCTCTCCGGAGTCAAAATTGAGGGTAAATCTTTACAGAGGGGGTGTTAAAAGGGGGCTTATGTCCAAGAAAAAGAGGGGGGCTATAATGTTAAAAATGGGCGCGCTAATGTTAAAAAGAGGGAGTAATGTTAAAAAAGGGGGCTAATGTTCGCAAAAAGGGAACCAATGTAAAAAGCGGGGGGGGCGTAGGCTGGAGCTGAAGTTTAAAAGGGGGTTTAATGTTAAGAAAGTGGGGCCAATGTTAAAAAGGTGGGGATAATAATGCTCTAAAAAATGTTAAAACGCGTGTGTAATGTTAAAAAGGGGGGGGGGGCGTAATGCTAAAAACGAAGGGGGCGAATTGTTCTGGAGAAAAAAATAATAATTTGATGCTGTCAAGAGATTTAAAAAAAGAAAAACAGACTCTCTGAAAATGGACTCTCAATTGCTACATTTCGGTTGTATCAGAGGAGGCGAAGCGTCGGACCCACAGACAGTGTTGCCTATTTAGCGCGTTTCTTGTTTTGGCAGTGCAAAAAGCGCTAAATTAGCGCGTTTGCGCCTAAAACATTTTGGCCATTTCCTGGCTATTTTTTATCATTTTTAGCGTCTTTGGGGCGGTTTCTGCCAATTTTTGGCTATTTTAAAACATTTAGCGTTAAGAAAAAGGGTTAACTTCCGTTTAACTTTAGCAATATGGCAACTTTCGTTTAACTTTTACGATTATGGTTATGAGTATGACATTGTTTAGTGGTCGGTCTGGTTATAAATGGTAAGATTTAATTATAGAAGCGAGGCAAAACACTAAACAAAGAGTCGTTGCAACGAAAAAACAATTTTATTATCAGTCAAAAAGAAGAAACAATGTAATTTATTTTAATTATATAATTTATTTTAAAGAAAGAATTTTATTTTATCATTTATGTAAGGAAAAAAATAAGAATATAGAAAATAAATGGATGCGCCTGAAAAGTCAATTTAAAAGTTAAAACGAAACGACAGTATACCGAAATCTATTTTAAGTCAGAGAAAAAAAGTTAAACGGAAGTAGCCATATTGCTAAAGTTAGCCATTTTATAGCTAACGTTTTTCAACCCAGTTAAAGCAACCATTCGACCACACATTTCTGCACATCCGTCTGTAAAGATGCGCATATAAAACGCGACACACACAACGGTGCACAAGACAAGTTAACACGCGCACAGACCTCCCATACCTACGCGCATGCGCGGTAAAGTTGTGGATGTTGTGACTCTGAGCATAGCTCAGGTTCAGGGTATCATAGACTGACTGATGACTGAGAGTTCTTGTGTTATGTCCGAGCTGCCAGATAATTAACGCCAGTCGGTTACTTTCACCTAGGAGAAGGAAAATAACTAGGTCAATGGGTTCTTCTAAAACCGGGAATCCCTTTTTACTTATTTTTTTTAGAACTAGCAGTTACTATCGTGCACAAACTAGTCTACCCTGTAGGTAGGTTCCATGTGTGCACGCACATACAATCTACACACACTCACAAGTAAGTAACTAAAATAAGTAGTGGGAAATATCATATGTAGTTCTTCTTAGCGCTGAGCTGTAGCTGAGTTGTTGTCTAAGAGAAAGAAAAATAAAGGCTGGTTGTTGCAGTGAATGTTTTAAGGCCTTTTGGGACATACGTTTACAGTGTACCCACTGAAAAATGTGGCCTTTCTCTTTTACTTTTACATTTTTTTTTTGTAAGCCAGTAATCACGTGTACAGCAGACAAACCTGCGTCATAAATGCTTCTTTTCATTTCAGTGTTTATTATTAACTTAACTTGTTTACAACGGTTATTTATTTATAGACATCTCTAGGTCCATACACAACAACAGCACACATGGTCATACATCCCTAATGCCTACGACATAAAAAATTATTGGGAAGGATAAAATAAGAATAGGTTTATTTTCCTGGAAAGGCAGACACAATCATCGTGCGTGTGTAGATAAAGTGGATACGTAATTTAAAATTTACGTTTTTTTTTTGTTATCCGACTCATGTTTAATATGTGTCAATGTGTGCCTGTCCAGATGGATGTATAATTTCTTACATGAAAAAGCTGAATGAAATTATTTACTAAGCTAATCTTAAGTGTGGATTGAACTCACGACACTATCAAATTCGTTCACGAGACAAGCTTGCTAACTATTACTCTATGGCGAGGAACCCATAGGTCTTTTCTAAGCTTAGCTTAATCTAGCACATGGTTATAGGTACTTAGGATCAGCGTTGGAGCCAGGTCAAAAGATTCTTCACGCTAAATCAACATGGAAAAAGCGTAAGAAAACGCCAAAGGCACTAAAAACATTGTTAGTCATTTTATGACCATTTAAATGGTTTAAAATGGCTAGATTAGTCTTAAAGATGGCTAAAATAGCTAAAAATTGCCAAAGAAATGTGCTAAAATGCGTTAAAAATGGCGCCGCTCGTTGGATTTTTGCACTATCAAAACAAGAAACGAGCTAAATTGGTAACACTGGTGTAACGTGCTTTCGTTAGCTTGTCGTTCTTTCTGTTTTAGCTGTGTTTAGTTTGGAACGCGTTTAGTTCCACTATTTAGCGTGTTAAGAAAGGAAGCTGTTGACAGGGCGATTTTGACTGACCAGAGAGACCTTCCCAACTCCCACTTTCGGGCTCCCGTTTTCATGACTGGAAACCGGGGTTCGTGTTGGGTAAATTGTTGGCATAAATGTACATATAGAAGCATAGATACATACATATAGACATTACACATCAAGTTTTCAGTTGGGATTCAGGGATGAAGCATCTGGAAGCTGGCGCATTTTAGAAATTCTGAAGGGTCTAGAATTGAAATTTTGTGCCCCGGTTTAGGTGGTTTGGAAATGGCCAGAGCATGAAGATGTAACAGTAACCTATACTGGACATTATTAATGTGATCAGACCTACTGCAACTTGTGCCTGAGACACTATACAGTAAATAGGTTGCTATTAGGTTTAGTCTGAAATAGTTTTAAATTACAATAGAAACATAAAAAAAAATAATAAAAACATGAAATTAAAACTTTATTCATGGCATGAGAAAAAAAGTGAAAAATTAAGTCCTAGTTTGTGCTGGTCTATTTAAAAGATTATTGAAGACAATGGGATTTTAAAATGATATACAGATAGAAGGGGGGTTGCTGAACATCTTTGTATAAGGTAAGAACAATTTTGAATTCTATTTATAATAAAAAGAATTTACTTGAAAAAAGTGACCCATTCCACCCCATCCTCATGGGGCATAATGGATCAGAGAGTTAGGGTTTTAAGGCCTATTTTATTTAAAATAGCAAATTTTTGGTACTGTATGTCATAATAAAAGCAATAATGGTCTAATCCATACATGAAAAGTTTTAAAAATTTTCATGACATGTATGCAAGTGAATATGTGTTTGTGGCATGTATACACACACATACATGCAAAGTACACACACATATTTTGAGTCCTGCTGCCGACACTTTGCAACATATGTATCTAAGTTTTGTCAAAATGTAACCTTCTGTGAGGTGTCAAGATTTTTTTTAATTTTTATATTTATTTCTGTCTTCCCGCTGGACTAGCCTCACCCCCACATTTTTCTCTTCATTTCTCCACGAATTATGGATGATTGGAAGAGAATGGGAATAAACAAAGATGGAGAATACTTAAGATTTGCCGATGACATTTCTATGACATCGGAAGCATCAGAAGAATTACAAAACAAAGACAAAAGTAATGTTCAATGATAAAGTCCCCAAAAAGGTCATAAAGATAGAAGGAGAGACTCTAGAAGAGGTTGATGAATACATCTATCTAGGACAGGTAATAAAGTTAGAGAAAGACCATGGCAGTGAAATAAAATGATGCATAATGATAGGTTGGAAAGCATTCGGTATGAATAGAGACATTTTGAAGAGCACCTTGCCGATGTGCTTAAAGCGTAAAGTATACAACGGTCGCATAATACCAGCCATGACATGGAAATTAACAAAACGAGCTGAAAACCAACTTAGAATCGCACAGAGAGCCTGAGGCCTAATTTAAGTACTACAGAGTTGGGTCATTAACACCACAAATCTTGTGTTTGGACATTTTTATAAATAATATAAATACAAATAATTAATTATAAATAGGAGAACGCAATCAGGCTGGATCAGTTCAGATCCATCTCGCTTCTTAGTGTGGCGGGGAAGATCTTCTTCAGTGTCTTATTCAGAAGATTGACAAACTTTCTTGTCAAAATATCCAATTCAAAAATTACATTAAGAAAAATGTGACACAAGGTCAAAATGGGGAAGGTCATGGTCTCTATCTTAATTTGTATTCATTCTTAAGGAGAAATGTTAACTATTTAGGAGTTAACAGCTATTAACTCCTAAATAAATACTACTTTATTTTGAAAATAGATAAAGTAATAACAATCAGAAATTCATCAGTATTTCAACAGTATTGGTAGAATATGGTAAATTAGTCAATTTATTATTAACAATTTGCCTGTGAGTGGTGCTAGTTAGTCCTAGAAGTACTGACTCATTGGACAGTCACTCTACTCAGCACGTTCCTCTCTTGACAGTTTGCCTGTCAGTACAGGAGTCCCCCGATATAACACGGTTCGCAATCTAAGTTGGTTGATTAGTGGGTCCCAATATTTTTACCCATACGTATTATCGCCGACTCATCCAGAAAACGGCGAATAAAAAAAAGATTTCCGCAACGTGTCAGAATATGAATGTTCATACGAAAACAACAGCTGCACAAACTCCCTGGAGTAACGACCTCATTGAACGACACAATGCTGTCCTTGGGGAAATGGTGGTGAAGACACTAAATGATGGTAAATACCCCTTTGACATCGCATTAGGGTGGTCTGTTAGTGCGAAGAATACCCTCCACAGTATACACGGGTACAGTCCTAACCAGTTGGTCTTCAGCAAGAACCTAAATTTGCTGTCTGTGTTTACTGATTAACACCCTGCTTTGGAGTGAGTCTCTATAAGTGAAATTGTTGCTGAAAACCTGAATGCAATGCGCGCCACTAGAAAGTGAATCATTTGAGAAAATAAGCAGATCTTTAAGGCATCAAATCAGACCTGCCCTTTCCCAAAGCTATTATAACGGAGACCTTGTCAACTACAAAATGTTCAGGTTGATGCCAACAATCATGAAAGCCCTGCCATGAATTATGCTGTTCCTAGGAAAGTCATGAAGCTGGTCGATCTGCCAAACAAGGACAAGTAGTGAATTGCAAAATGTCTACTACAAGAGGAATGAGTCTGCCAGATGGATGGGACCCGGCACCGTTAATGGTTGGGAGGCCAAATAAGTCTTGGTCAAACATGGAGGTGCATATGTTACGGTCCATCCTTGTCGGTTAATGCATTATTCTTCAGATAATGAGCGGACAGTTAATGTAGAGGGTTCTAACAGTTGTAATAAAACCATTGACAGAGGCAGAGGACTTGGCTGAAATGCAACAAAATGTTCAGGTTGATGCCAACAATCATGAAAGCCCTGCCATGAATGATGCTGTTCCTAGGAAGGTCATGAAGCTGGTTGATCTGCCCAAATCAGGGCAAGTAATGAATTGCAAAATGTCAGACTAAAGTGAATTGGAAGATCTGAGAATCATCAGTAGAGCTGGCAAAGCCACGGGTGCTAATAAAGATTATATGAATGTTGCCCAAGATGGCATTAGACTCTTTTTGCCTTGACTTTGAAAATGCTGTGGCTTCTTGGGAACCAGTCCAGACCCAACAGAGGCTCTTTTATTGACTACATTGGATCCTTGTGTTGAGCAGGTGAAACAAGAGGAATTGTCTAATTGGATCGAGAATAAGGTCTATACTGTTGTTCCTGACATAGGACAAAGTAGGATTATCACACACTGGGTGTGCACAGAAAAATGTGTACAAGGTACTGGGTGTGTTAAGGCTAGACTTGTTGTCAGAGGATCTCAGGACAAGATCTGACTCACCCACATGCTCCAAGGAGGGATTTAGGGTTGCGTTGGCTGTCATTGCCTCAAATGGATGGTCCTGCAATTCTCTTGATATAAAGACTGCTTTTCTCCAGGGTATGGAAATTGACAGACCAGTTTATTTGTTGCCACCACCTGAGGCTGTCAGTGATAGAGGTAAACTTTGGAAGCTCACCAAGTGTGTATATGGTTTGACTGATGCCTCAAGGTCCTGGTACCTTACAGTGAAAAGTTTGCTGCAACTGGGGGCTGAGATGTTGAAGTATCTTCATGTGGTTCCATAATGGAAAATTAAAGGTGATTATTTCTACATATGTTGATGACTTTTGTTGGGGTGGCTCTGAGCTCTTTAGGATGTTTGTTATAGAGAAGATCAAAGCCACTTTTGTAGTGAAATCTGAAGATTCTACTAAGTTTAAGTACCTCAGAGTAGATATTGATGAAGAAGGTGATAAAATTGTTGTCAGCCAGGACAGATATGTGCAGGATCTACAGCCTATCCCCGCCCCCTCTGTTGTTGGAGATGGGAGACTGTCCTGCAGAGGAGACAACTGTGAAACAGGGGCCAATGGCAGGTTGAATTCGATTGCCACACAGACTAGGCCTGATCTCAGCTTTGACGTTAGCGAGTTTCCTTCATTTATGAAGAAAGGAAAGGTGGAATGTATAAGACAAGCCAACAAGAACATCAGGAAGGCTAAGAAGGAGGCTTTGCGGATTTATATTCTAGGTCTTGGTGATCTACATGAGCTACGCATAATGGCCTACAGTGATGCGTCTTTTGCCCTTTTCGGAATTCAGTAATATCTTAGCCTTCTTCATGGCTGCATTGCTCAACAACAATGGAATATCAGCATCCACAATATCAGATCTAATGTCAACTCCACCTATAAAACAGGGAAGAGTCACTCTCTTTAGGGAGGGTAACTTCTTGCCAGTTCCAATCCTAACAGTCCTGTAGCCTTTTTGTACAACCATCTTTTTGCCAGCCTTTTCAGGGAGAGTATCAACAAAACATTCAAACCATTTGAGACCAGCTACTGTGGCTGTGGTCCCTGAGTCCAAGACCACACAACCAATAGTCTCACAAAGCAATGATGATGTCTTATTTGAATTGGGCTCAACAGTCCGAGACATCAAAACAATAGTCATGAATCAAGTCATCCTCTTGCTTTTCGCTATAATTTCTGGCCCAATGATATATGGAACCACAAAATTTGCATGTCAATGATTTACCATCAGGATGTGGTGGATTCATTTTCCTCCTTGAATTGGAAGAGTGCATTCTGGTAAATCAATTTGGAGGATGGTGGCTCTTAAGGGGGATACATTATTTTTATTGTTGTGAGCAACAGCAAATACTTTCCGGTCCATTGGCAATTCAAGAGGATTAGAAGGGTTGTCAAAAGCACACAAGCGGCAGAGACTTTGGCATTGGGGGATCTTGCTGAGGCTTGTATGTTTTATAGGACATTCATCTGTGAAATTTTACACATTGATGATTTGTCCAAGATCCCCATAATTTGCAAGACAGATAACTCTGGAGTTCATGGTGCCACTCATTCAACTATTCAGATTCTCTATAAAAGGCTGAGAATCGAGACAGCCATTCTCAGGGAAATGCTGAGTAGTAAAGAACTGGACGAGGTTATCTGGGTTTTGCAAGAACATCAGGTTGATGATGCTTTAACCAAAAGAGGTGTCCCCTCCTTGAAGTTACTCAAAAACCTAGTGGGGCACCAGAGATCTCTATAGTTCTATAGAGAGAAAAGAAAGGTGGAAGAGCTGTTAACTATTTATGAGTTAATAGCTGTTAACTCATAAATAATTAACATTTCTCCTTAAGAGTGAGTACATTGACCCTGCAGTACAGAAAGGAGTCTCCAGGTGCCTGGAGCCGTTACCCAGCTGATCAGGGAGGCGCACAAAGGAAGAGGAGACCTTGCCAATGCATACGGCTTGATACCCCACAGGCTTATTGATACGACCCTGGTCCGACACCATGTACCCAGTAAGATCAAGGAACTCATTTTGGACTATTATGGAAACTTTAGGATTTATCAGCATGGCATCTTGCCTGATGTTCTTTGGCCTCTGTTCTGCTGGTGTACAAGGTAACCCTGTCAACAGTAGAGGCCTTGGAAAGGAATATCAGCAGCTACCTCCAAAGATGACTGGGTCTGCCTTTCAGCTTGTGTAGTGCAGCACTGTATGGGAGGAACAACAAACTCCAACTCCCTCTCAGTGGACTAAACAAAGAGTTCAGGGTCTCTTGTACAAGAGAGGCGTTACTATACCATGACTCCAGGGATGCTAATCAGTAGGTGTCTTGGTGTGGATGGGCAGGAAGTGGTGAGCCAAGGAATGATAGCGGAATTGAGGCTGGGGCACAGGGCTTTGGTTGGCACAGTGGCATCAGGACGGCAGGATTGGGAACTATTCCACAAGCACACTATGATAAGGCCCAAGGCAGGAACAGGTGCCTTTTAGTCCTGGAGGAGGTACGGGGCAGGAGTTGAGGAGGAGCGGATCAGTAGGATGGTGGGCATGCGGCAGCAAGGAGCATAGACAAGGTGGGAAATGATATCTGGCAGGCAGAACCCCAGTGGATCAAGTTCATGATTTGATCCAGGTTGTGTACAGTGTCTTGCTTAGCCCAGTAAACCTCCATATCTGGGGCAAGAGTGAGTCTGCAACATGTCCCCTGTGCCCCAGGAATCACTTGAGCACATCCTGAGCAGTTTACCGAAACCATTGGGGGATGGCAGCTACCTGGTACTGAGAGCAGTTGCGGATACTGTCTCCAAAGCCATTGCCAGCAACAAACATGTCCACGGCCAAAAGATCATTGTCTTAGTCAGGGCTGGAGAGCAGCCTCAATCACGGCCCAAACCTTCTTGCATCTGTGCCAGACTGGGAGCTGCAGATCAACCTGGGACGGCAGCTCAGGTTTCCTGACCGAGTCGTGACAACTTCGCCGAGGCCAGACATGGTGATGACATCGGACTCTTCAAGTAGGATGGTGGGCATGTGGTAGCAAGGAGCATGGACAAGGTGGGAAGGTGCGCTTGAGAGGAAGTTGTCCTGGAATGATATCTGGCAAGCAGAACCCCAGCAGATTCCCTGGGAAGACCGCATGGAAGCCAGCGAGAAGAAATGGTCCAAAAACCAGGAATTGGTGGAGCAGTGCCAGAGTGTTGTCTGGTGGGCCCGTTGTGAACCCATTGGAGTAGGTTGTAGGGGCTTTGCTGGCTGATCGCTGTACTACTCTCTGTTTGGTATTAATGGGTCCTCAAAAGAAGAGCTGTCAAAGCTGCCATGGAGGCTGCAGAGAGTGCCTCTTGATGGCTCTGAATCAGAAGCAAGTCATGGGTCAATGCCGCTGGGACACAAATCAGTGAGGGTCTATGATGTTGAAAAACCTGAAACACCCAATGACCTCAGGAAACATCACTGACGATGTGTCCCAGAGCATCCTTGCATGTTTCTCAAAACATGAATATTTATTCAATTCTTAAAAGTAGCCGGGTTTAAGATGTTACCAAGTTTGAGACACTCAACCTGTACTGTAATTCATTTAAAATTTGGTCTTTACTTGGATTTGAACTCTGACTGCTCATGGCAAACTTGCCATTAATGAATGTTTTACCTCCTCTCCCTCAATCAAAGGTAGATATAAAATAATTTGGTTGCAATTTGATACATTAAGATAATTTCATAGATTAAACTTAACCATAAACATTCAAAGGGAAATTATGAATCACCGCCACCGATATATGCTGTGTTGGGGGTGATTAATTAAAAAGTTGGAAAAAGTGGTGATCAATGAATAAGTTACTTCTCTCGCCTTTTGTTGGGTTGGATTTTCAAAAAACATGCAGGCACAAACTAGTGACCAATTTAGCATAAACTTACATTGTATATTGACCCCCCACTAAAAGACTATTTTGGAGGGGATGTTTCAAAAACCCCAAAAACGTTTTCCCTAGTCATTGAGTGGTGTGTGTGTGTGCAAAATTTCAAGTTTCTACTATGAACAATAAGGGCTGGGCAAAGTCTGGATACATAGATACTTATAAATGTCAGAACATATGAATAACCTAAACCCAGCAACAGTGTTTAAACCAGTCAGTTGTGGGTAGCAGTGATTAATAATTGAAGTAATATTACCACTAATAATACTAGTGTGTGTAACCAAAAAAAAAAGATGGTAACATATCAGGCGATCAGGAAAATAAGGAATAGCTATATGGTAAGATTTGAATGACTGCAGCCGGAAGGTCTCCATGGCCTAATCGGTAGGCAGTGGTGGATCTACTATTAAACTAATGAAGCTTAAACTTCAGGGCCCCTAAACCCGCAACTTTCTTTTTCAATGAATTGATTTTTCAACAAAATCAATGCTGTTTTTGTGCAGATCAAGCACAGAAATCAGTGATCAGTCGCTAAGCAAAATGATATCTAAGCCAACATACTTATTGGTGGTAGCAACATTCC
>VCCN01005588.1:3044660-3055902 GCA_006491835.1 Architeuthis dux | reverse complement strand
AGATATGGAAATCCAAACCTGACAAGGCAAGGATAAAAAACAGCCAAATCCCATGTTTTAAATGTTCCCTCTATTGTTTACCACCATCACATTCAGATATTACACCTGAAGAAGGCTGAAGAATGGATCAGCCGAAACATTGTGTTAACAACACAAACAACAAGAAGGAGTTCAATCATCTGAAGAACTATTTGAATTGTATCCCTGTTGTTCTCTTGTCACACTAAATAACAAAGAACTTCTGGTTACTTGAACTGTTACTCCAGTTCACTGTGTCACTCACAAACGACTTCACTTTCACTGCACTTCACAACGGCTTTGATCTCTGCTTCCAGAATGAGACTCTGCTCTAAATGCAATTTTGCACAAAGCGAGACTCAACTCTTAAATTCATACACAAATTTCTTTTGAGATATTTATTTTATTTAGGAACTTTTCATTTCCAGGTATTAATTTTTTGGTGTGAATGAAAACCATTTTTTTTGTCTTGATCATCAAATGTCTGTGTCAAATTTAATATCAAAACTAATTGTGTTTTACTATATTCAGAATTATGAGGAGCTATTTTAAACATTTAAACAACATTGTGATGTAAACATTTTCGTAACAAAACTCTAAAAATGCTTCTGTTTTCTTTCTTTTTTCTCATAATTTTTCTGGACTGGATGAAGAAAACTTTAAAAAAACTTTGAGATTATTAATTTCGATCTCACCCTTTTAATTTTAAACTTGTCAAAAAAGGTCCATGCAAAGTTAAAGCTGCGATCTTCCCTAAAAACACATCGCATTTGTTTATCTTGGTAAGACTGCTGACGTTTCAGTTCTGTCAATTTGGGGGTGCTTGATCCACACTGTATCCAAACATTCAAATCTTAAATCATGGGGAATAACTTCTGATCGGAGTTACTTCCCATACACTTTTAGATAAATTTAAAAAAATTTTTTATTCGAATCACGGAAGAGTTTCGTTTAAAAAAAATTCTATTCATTGAAGAGTTCCACTGTGTTTAGAAGCGGTTTCAAGCTGTTCATGAATTTAAAAGTTAAAGAGTTAAAGCTCAAGGCGAGACTTAAAACTCATGGCTCCTTGACTATTCAACTGTACTCCTCCATTTATACACTTGGCACTCTGCCAAATAAGAAGTGGTAGGGGGTGACTTCACAGTAATAGTGATTGTACCCAACAGACATCCTCTTTGGCCTGTACAACAAGGAGGAAGCAGAAAAAGTGGCTGCAATAGTCTAATGTCTCCAACTAACCAAACACTGGAACCAGTGTTCTTCCTTACTGCCAAAGTAACATGAAGAAATGGCCAAGTACTGACAGTTAACCCACTTGACTGCCTCTTGTAGTTCTGACAATGATGTCTTTGCATGAAAAGGAAGAAAAGCTGTCAGATTTTCCCACAGTCAATTTAGGTTGATCAATTCAGCAATATATTAGGTTGATGCAAAAGTTCCCTGTGTCATCATTTGCACAATATTAGGGAAATCTTAAAAGTGTCTTTCAAGTTTACTCAGCTCTTTATTACTTGCGCAATCAGTCAACTGTAGTTTGCCATTTACAAGCCTTAGGAAAAACTCAGAAGCTAATGAAATGGTTTTCACGAGAACTTACATAGATGAACATCGGTCTGTGTTTAAACACCTGATTTTCTCTTCTTGCTTGACACAGAAAAGTCATTTTTCAATATATTCATCATAATCACTGTGATGAAAAATGGATTTATTATGAGATTGCAAAACAAAGAAAATTGAGGTTAGATTCTGGACAGCCTTCATTATCCTAATCTAAATGGAATCTACTGGGAGAAAAAGTTCTTTTCTGTGTTTGGTAGGATTCAGAGGAAATTCTTCATTACAAATTGTTGGAACCTGGACAAACTGTTACTGCATAACACTAGCGTTGCCACCTTGAATGTGGAAAAATAAGGGACACCTTGCCAGCGGCCCCATACACAGGGGACACAAATTGAGTTTCAGACCTTACATTTCCTGAATTCCAGTGAATTTTATGCAACAATTTGTGCTTTTTATGCATCAATTTCAAAGTCATCTGCTACTCTCAACATGAATGTAAAGGAAATAAAGAGTCAATTATTAGGTTGATGCAAACTATTATTTTAAGGATTAAAACATCAGATTACAGACAAGGGCAAAATGTTTGGTCTCTCTTCCAGAAATGTTTCGTTTTTGAGGAAACAAGTGTATTGGCTCTAAAGTTGGTGGTTGATTTACAGTGTATGTATAATGTAAAACTAGAATCTTACTTTGTGTCTGTCTTAACGACACCCGATGTTCAATTTACAAAGTAAATATCGACTAAACTGGACCCATATATTGTAAATAAAAATAAATAAATAAAACTATTTTCACATATTTTTCACTCACGTTTGCTTAATCGAAACTTGACTGTTTCTTTTTTGTTTTTTTTACTAACTAACGTAACAGGAACACAAATAAAGTTGTTCAGTATTTTCTGACTTAGGGCGCCGTGAAAATATTCTTATACACCAAGGGTGCCGTGATGCGAAAAAATTTGGGAACCACTGTCTTAGCCCAAGATGAAAGGGAGCGGATATAACAGAGGCACTGGCTGCTGCTGTTAAATTACAGCTAGCTAAGAGGAAAGGGATCGAATTTAACATTATAAAAATGAATCCTAAAGAGATTTCGTTCGATTTCTCATGTCAAACGTAGTGTGTGCATTAAAGTCTGGTGTGCAGTGAAATACGGAACAAATCACATCCCGTATTGATTCAGTAAGGAACAGCACATTTTACTTTTCAATATGGGATGATCCTGTATTATACGGGACGGGTGGCAACCCTACATAACACTACAGTGAGCAATTGGCTTGTTTAACTGACACATAGGAAAAGAAAGGGATTCAACCAGTGATTTTGCTACATGATAATGCATGTCTTCATGTTGTAACTGCAATCCATCAAATGAAACAGTTCTTGTCTGATTAGTGGTACCTGATTTCAAGATATCAAAAAATCCTCCAAGAATTCATCAAATCAAAACTAGGATTGTTGTTTTATGATGGCATACACAATTCAGCTGAGAGTTGGCAAGGAAAGTACTTTGATGATTCAATAATGATGCTATGAGATTATTGGATGAATAAAAGATTGTGTCAAATAAATGAAAGAAGGAAAGAAAATCAGATAAAAGAAAAAAGAAGGTAAATCAGAAAAAAAGAAAGTAGAAAGAAAAAGACTGAACAAAAAACAAAGGGAAATATTGAAAATTAAAGGAAATCAATAAAAAAAAAAGAAATATAAATTATAAATAAGAAAATATATTGGCCTTGAGCCATACTAATTTAACCTTAGTAAATAACAACAAAATAAGCAAAGAAATTGAATCTAAAAATTGATTAAGGACACCAGTTTTGATAATGAAAAGAAAGAATTGGATATTCACAATGGCAACAAGTCAACAAAATAGAAATACAACCACAATTGTGAAATAAAAGAAACAAAGGAAATTTAAATGATAAGCCATTTGTTAGATTCTCAAGAGAAAATTGAACTTAAACCAGTAAAAAAAAAAGCTAGATATACTGAAGACTTCCCATAATGCTATAGAATTCTATATTAGCCAGATTTTTAAGCGTTATTGCTGCTTTGGTAGCAAATCAAGAGTCTTTTCGAATAGCAGTGAGTTCAGTCCTCACTGGGTGCCACACAATTGTGGCTATATGACAAACTAAGCTAAGCTTCATAATTATCTCTATATAGTGTTGCAATCAGGGCAGAGATACAAATTGGAATCATACACCGTTAAAAAGCTGATGGAATCCCCTTTCTAACGATATATATATGTATATACCTCAATCAAGAATTAACTCCACAATCCATAAATCTTTAACTGTGTACTTGAAGTTTTCTCGTAAAATGCTGAATACTTAGCTTCACATCTTGAGCTGTAACTTTTTAAGCCCAAGAGTTACAAATTGGAATCATACACTGTTAAAAAGCTATATATATATATATATGTATATACCTCCTCAAGAATTAATTCCACACTCTATAAACTTTGGACAGCGTACTTGAAAAATGCTCAACACCTAGCTTCACGTTCAGATCTGTCACATTTTAAGCCCAAGAGATACAAATTGGATATTCACAATGGCAAGAAGTCAACAAAATAGAAATACAACCACAATTGTGAAATAAAAAAACAAAAGAAACTTAAATGAGAAGCCATTTGTTAGATTCTCAAGAGAAAGTTGAACATAAACCAGTAAAAAAAAAAGTGAGATATACTGAAGACATCCCATAATGCTATAGAATTCTATATTAGCCAGAATTTTAAGCGTTATTGCTGCTTTGGTAGCAAATCAAAAGTCTTTTTGTATAGTAGTGAGTTCAGTCCTCACTGGATGCCACACAATTGTGGCTATATGACAAACTAAGCTAAGCTTCATAATTATCTCTATATAGGGTTGCAATCAGGGCAGGGCCTGATTAACCAATACCAGGGCCCCTAGGCTATTAGCAATATAGACCCCCCCCCATCTTGAACCATCCTCCCCACCACCGTTTTGTGTATAATTTTAAGTAAGTAATACAATCTGTCAATCGTGTGAATAAAGTGGATTGTTATGTGCTAATGTGTAATATATACATTCCATTTTTTAAGTTTTAAGTTTTTTTTTGTTTTGTTTTTTGTTTTTGTTGCTGTTACTGTTGTTGTTGCTGCTGCTGCTGCTGTTGCTCCTCCTCCTCCTCCTCCTCCTCCTCCAGGCTCCAGCTATAGTGAGTGCTCAGACTTCGCATCAGGGAATGTTCTTATTTTGACAGTTTTATTGTTTAATTCATTTTCCCTGTAGTAGTAGTGATACATTTCTAAATTGCTATTTATTTGGGAGCCCCATCAATGTCTTGGGCCCTACCCCATAACATAATTTGCATATAGGCTAATCCGGCTATGGTCCTGTCAAAATAAAATTAAGAAAAATATGAATATCCCTGAATTTTTATGGGCCCCTGTTAGCTATGAACCACTAGGCAGATTTGTGCCTACTCAGCCGTATAGTATAATCCGGCCCTGCATCAAGAGCGTATATTCTGATACCAAAATTCATCATAAATATTATTTTGATATTACTAAGTTTACTCAATAATATAATCATGGATCATAATAGGAAACTGATTTGTTTGTCCCTTGTAATGAAATATTTTGCGAGTTGTGCGAAAATCACTTAGCACACTCTACATGGCTAGTTGTATCAATATCAGGATATGGCACTCCTGGTAGTATAGGGAGAAAGCAGTAAAAAATAAGGCGTAAAGGTGAGCGCTATTTCAAAAGCACGGCTGCCTCTATGTGTTGCTGAGAAACCAGAGAGAGAGAGAGAGAGAGATTGAGAAGTAAAACATGGGACAGAGTAGTAGAGGAAGGGTATACGTTACGGTCAAAGTGTAATATTATCTGTTCGTTTATCAGCTCCTAGATACAGGCTGAGGTGGGAAGGGAAAGTTTGTTTCTTTTTGGTCTTGAATTTTTTTTATCTCCCTCGGATTTCTAGTGGGGGCAGCTAATTGTAAATTGTTCAATTGGTGATACAAACATGACATTTTGCATGTGGTTCACCTTTAGTTTGCTTATTAAGAAATCAACATTAGCCACTTGAAAATCCAATATGGCCACAATTTTCTTCATATAATCAAAACGAACTGTCCAAAATTAGTATGGGGGGTTGGGGGTCAATTCCTATATTTTGAAATACGGAGATTCTATTTTCGCAACATCTGAGTTTTTAGGATGGATTTATTCATTATTTTCAGAAAGTTTATGATATTTTATGTCTCAGTTGTCTAATATTTCACTTGATGATTCAATTTTCTTTATATGGATGGATGCATCATTGTGTATTTATTGGACCTTAGAACTGGCACACACAGCTACAATGTGCAGTGCAACTCAGGCTAAACTGATAGCATTTGCATCTTCCATGGCATTTGGTCTTGCGTCCGCATTTGGTCAGCTGTTGGCAACACTTCACAATAGGTTGGAGAGTCGTCCAGCAAACCTTCCATCCATCGCCATGTCAACCCCCAGTCACTAGGATTCAAGTACTGGCCTACATACAATTGCCTGAATCCATACACATCCTGCCTGGAAAGCAGCACGTTTTGCATGTTGAAGGAGGGCATCTTGAGTTATATGTTCACTGTTTCATTGCAAACAGCTCCAGTCATTCCTTGTTAACTCCTACAGCAGTAATGGACCAGTCATAGATGGTGAATACATATTTCTCTAAAGTCTGCATATGAGTGTCAACAATGACTGGTGGGTGTTGGCTGAGCTTGGCAAAAATGACTGTGGCCTGATCATGTGCATTCCAAGTGTCCCAAGCTGACTTCTTTCCTTTGTCTAGAAATGCTGACACTACATCACAACCACTAAAAGAACAGGATTCTTCTTATTTTTTCTAGCCCAAGTATAGAGCAGATCCCTTGAATGCATATATATATTTCCGGCTTCGTCCTTGACCAAAGGCAATCCACAGTTTTGCAAGACCAAGCTCTTTAAGAGATGGAAATCATAAGACTGCAATTACAATCACATTTGTGTCATTGCCTTAATCATCAATACCTTGATGCTATTTAGGACTGAATCTTTTGCATGCACAAACATTTGTGTATCTACCTCTTCCATGAGTACAAGGAGATACATTGTTTAGGCACATTGCTTGATTCGACTGTGCATTGTCCCTTTGGTCAAAAGGATCATATTTGTTGTCTGGACAATTTTATCCGCTAGAAAATTAAAGAGCTCCATTTTGTTGGTGTTGTCTCACATAAAGTTGTTTCAATTATTGTGTGTTTAGGTGAAGTCTGTCAACCTCTTTCTCAATCCCTGCCCTCGCATTGTTCTTGCCTCAGCCTTCAGACTAGATGGAACGTAAACATCAAAAACTATATCTGAGTGCTTGTACTTTGTGGCATAGGCCTTTACTGCAGGAATAACATCTTGCATGGCATACTGACTGAAAGTCTTTGATGCTCGGGGTGCCAAGGCATTCATTAATGCTGAGCCATCAATGACAATAGCAACTGCTGCTGTTTCAAGATCTGGCATCTTGACTTTGGATTCAAGGATCTGTTCAGCATCACTCAGAGAGGCAGGGAATGGATTGTTTTTATGCTGAAAGAATTCTATTAAGTCATGCTCCCTTCTTTGACAAGAGATAAAAAGTTGAGAGAAAAGATGGAAGTCTTCCTTCAGTGTCTTTTGAGTAGAGATGCTTGAATGTGCTTATCTTTTGGGGAAGTTAACTTAATTAAGTTTTTCTTAATCAGCTGGTAAAATGTGCATTGAACCTTGGATTAAAGTGCTTTCATGAATGCATGACACTGATGTGCACCTTTCTCATAGTGTATGGCTACTAATGAAGCACTGTCAGGATTGGCAATGTTCTTTGTGTCAAGGGTGAGAAGGTCATCTGACTCTTTATGAAAAGTATTACCAAACTCTCAACAAATACCTTTTGAGCCTTTTGTGTCTGATCATGATCTTCACTATGTTGAGTATCATTCTTGACATCTGATGATTTCTCATAGCCCTGAATAAGCCAATTCACTTCAGGCCCAGTAACCATCCATCTTTTGAGTGGGTCTTCAGTAAGGCCAATGGCTCCTCCATCGCTCTTTATAATAGCATTTGCCTGTTCATGGGCTTGGTCTATTGCCATGGCTGTGAACAGTCTTTTTGATTTGTGAACAACAAAGTTTCCTGCAGAGAACTGTTTTGCCACATCTGGATGTTGATTTCCAAGTGATGATATGTCTTTGAGGTGTATAGAAAGCCAACGAGCATAATTCACGTTGTTGTTGGCATAGAAATAATGTATCAACTCTGTGAGGGCTTCACGGTAGAGACCAAGATTTGCTTCACTGAAAGACCGAATTAGCGTAAAAAAGGGACAATTCCATTGTCAACGCCAGGTACCAAAATTGAAATTGGGGTCTCTGCTGTTTGTGTATTCCACACCAGTCTTCCAGATTCTACAACTCAATTGACTTCTCGGCAGCTTCTTTTTTGTATTCCTCATAAGCTGCTGTCAGGAGTTTGTAGAGATTGCAGGCTGCTATCTTGTATGTCAGACGTGCCTTTGTGGCACTAGGGACTGACAAGAAATGCAGCATCAGACTCAATGAGAGCACCTGTCCACTCATTACCCTGAAGTAGTGTTCCCATGGACCTCAGGGCAGCCATCTCTATATGTAGACCACCAAATATGAGGACAAACTCCTCTTCACTATATATATATATATATATATATGAATGGCCTCTTTTATCTGTACAGACAATGGAACATCTATGGAGTGTCCCCTCCAGGATGCATACCTGGGTGAAGCATATGGAGATCCTGGGATTCCCAGTAGTCAAAATCCTCTTCTTTGCCTCGCTGATGTAGTCCAGAGGAAAGCAGAAAGTGATATGTCTGGCATCAGCTTGGCTGCAGGACTACTGAAAGGATGTCAAATTGGGCGTCAAACTGCCTTAAGGGGGCTCCACTCCCTGGTTTGGAATCAGAGTTGTCCTTCTCCTAAACTGGTTGCCTTCCCAAGGCTGGAGAGCACAATCTGCTCTGCTATTTTACCCATAGTTGGAGGAAGAAGAGATGGATTCATGCCTTTCTCAAGGGCATTTGTGTGTAGTGAACACAAACAGCTTCAACCAGAGTTTGAACTCGAGTAGCTGATTCCATAGATATATGAATGAAAGAATGAATGGCCTTTTCCACAACAATAGGACCATAGACAGCGGGGCCTGTGTGCAGAATAACCCTCCAGCCCAAGCAATGAAGTTTTAAGGTTACGTGCGACTTGCCCAGGGCCGACCTCACCCTTTGTACAAAGGGTTTGTATCCTATGGTCCACCATGGTGGCACAAATAGGAGCAATGCCTCTAGGTCAGATGTTTGGCAGGAGTTTCCTCTTGGCAAATGCCTGAGCTATCTATGGGGGTCTATATTCCATACATTTATATAACGTAGTCCCCTTTTTAAAAGATCTATATGAATGTTATCAAATTAGTTTCCGAAATATGGGGCAGTTCTGTGACCAATACATTTGATAAGAATGACCTCACCTACAGCTCTACAGGTTGATTTTCAAATGGCTAACATTATTTTTATATTAACTAATCCATGATGAATGTCTGTGCAAAGTGTGGTGCTTGTATCACAAAGTGAACAATTCGACCAAAATTTGCAATTAGCTTCCCCACTTAAAAATCGGAGAAAAATGTAATTAGATGTAAAAGTAATTTTTTGTGCATTCAATCTCTAAGACTCTTTGAAAATAGTTCATTTTTAAGGTTTTTTTAAGGGGTGTTCTGTTTACAATGTAATTGTAATGATAAAGTGGGCACATACTTCTTTTTTTTACGGAAGTAGTGACGGATGTACGGCTTACATTACTTAAAATTTCAATTCTTTTAATAATTATAAATTTTGGGGTGTTGGGTACAGTGTAGGGAAGGTTGTCCAGATTGTAAAGTTTCGCTCACTCGATGTTAAAAACAGTGCACAAATAAAAGCAATTTAATTCATTCAAAGCAATAACAATATGATTTATGTATTTACTTCTATTTTTCTCTAATTAATTCTCTTATTTCTTTTTGCTTGTGTGCCGTTTTTCAACATTGAGTGAGTTAGGGTGTGAAACTTCACAATTTACAATCAGGACTACTTTCCCTACATTATGACAAAAAATAAAAAAATTTAAGATTTTAGAATTTCTATTTATATTCGCACCATTTTTCAAACCAAAAATTATTCATGTAAGCAGTACTTCCATAAAAATGTCAGAAAGTAAGTGCCCACTTGATCATTATAGTTACATTGTAAACAGAACCCCCCTCCTAAAACCTTTAAAAATTAACTTTTTTCAAAATTGACAAATTCCTTGGGTACCCCAGAGTCTTAGGGTTTGAATGCACAAAAGATTACTTGTGAAAAAAAATTTTCCGATTTTTAATAGGCCAGAAACTGAGACCACTTTTATTAACAAGTGCCTATTTATTTATGCATAACAATTCATATCAGTTTCAATTTGTAATCTGTACTATGTATGAATAGCTTAAAGTTTCTGTTTATTTTTTATAGAGATTTAGGGGGCCCGGGGAGGGTTGGCTCCTTGAAGGGCCCCCTCCAACATTTAGTGTGATCAGTAGAAATGCAGTAGGTGAGCTACTATTTATATAGATTTTGTCCCCGCCCATCATTGGGAGCCTGAAGAGCATTTTAAGAGCCCCCCCCCCTCACCACTTCAACTATGCCTCTGGAGTAGTAGGTTCAGCACTGTAGCACACCCTGCAACAATAACAACCATACGCTACTGGTTGTTATATCCGAACATTAAAAAAAAAAGACATTCTGAAGAGATCCTGTCCCCACCCGACACACACTTTGGTGCTATATAACCTTGAAGCAGCCATGATAATTAATTTTGCGGGCTTTTGAAGAATTTTAAAAATTCCTTTCGGATCAAGATTTCCAGACATAAATGGAGGACATGTTCAGCAAAATACAGACATATGGCAACCCTATCTATATATATAATTTAACTAGCATTCCAAGGGAAATTATGAATCACTGCCACCACCCATATATGCTGTGTTGGGGAGTGATCAATTAAAAAGTTGGGAAAAGGGGTGATCAATGAATAAGTTACATCTGTCGATTTTTGTTGGGCTGTGATCACTAAAAAAGATCTGAATTTTCAAAAAACAAGCAGGCAACTATTTAGCATAACTTACATTGCATATTGAACCCCTCTTTCAAAAAAACAAAAAACATTTTCCCTACTCATTGAGAAGAGTGTTTGTGCAAAATTTCAAGTTTCTACTATGAACGGTTAGGGCTGTGCAAAGACCGGATACATAGATAGATACATAGATACATAGATACATAAATGTCAGAACACATAAATAACCTAAACCCAGCAATAAACCAGTGTTGTGGATAGCAGCGATTAATATAATCAATAAAATGCATCAATGGCTAGCAGAGACAAGGATTAAGGCAAAAGATAATGATAATTACATATATTAAAATAAGTATATATACATATAGGCAAAATAAAATTGGTATGTGTATGTCTGTATATTTGTTTTGCATGTGCGTATGCATGTATATGTGTATGCATGTATATGTATATGAATGCACAAATAAAAGTGAGTTAGAGGTGACTAATCTCATATATATATGTATATA
>VCCN01005588.1:3031224-3041862 GCA_006491835.1 Architeuthis dux | reverse complement strand
AGGTTATTCATGTGTTCTGACATTTATATGTATCTGGACTTAACCATTCATAGCTTGAAATTTTGCACACACCTCAACTAGTAGGGAAAATGTTTTTTTTGTTTTTTTGAAAATTCCTCCCCATAATAGGTTTTTAGAGGGTGGTTAATATGCAATATAAGTATAAATTGTTTTTTGAAAATTCAGATCTTTTTTAGTGATCACAGCCCAACAAAAAGCAAGAGAAGTAACTTATTCATCGATCATCCCTTATTCCAACTTTTTAATTGATCACCCCCAACACTGCATATATGATTCATAATTTCGCTTGGAATGCTAGTTCCTTTTGGCTTTAATTACCAAAAATAGCATAATGTTATTCGTAAAACAAAATTACTTTTGTGTACATCAAGCATGTTTTAAACTGTTTTATAATCTCTTCATCGTAATCGGGGAATTGGGGACCTATTTTTATTTAGTAAAAACCTGATCCCTTCAGGATTAACACATATTAGTATGAGTCATTGAACATAAATTGGGGGATCACTTTTTTACTTTTATCAATTGAAAAAAGTGATCAATCTATATATACAAAAGCCAGTGTCTGTTACTTTGTAAAGCACAAAACATGTCACACTATGTTTTTGTTCATATCTACGTGTGTGGACCAGATACACCTTTCATATTTTGCATACCTAAACCCCAATATATGTCTGAATAAAATGGTATAATGTATATGTTGCCCATCTCCACTAGATAGGACCCAAAACATACTTTGTAAAGCACAAAACATATCACACTATGTTTTTGTTCATATCTACGTATGTGGACCAGATACACCTTTCATATTTTGCATACTTAACCCCAATATATGTCCAAATAAAATGGTATGATGTATATGTTGCTCATCTTCACTAGATAGGACGCAAAACATAATAAATTTTAGCAATGATCTCAGACTTTTTATGAAAAAATTAAAAACCTATTGCAATTATGATAATATCTTCTTTAAAGTTTTAATTTTTGTTTTAATTGCAAGAAAATAACTAGCATTCCAAAGGAAATTATGACTCACTGCCATCCATATATGCTGTGTTGGGGGAGATCAATTAAAAAATTGGGCCATGATCACTAAAAAATGTCTGAATTTTCCAATGTCAAGCAGACACAAACTAGTGACCAATTTAGCATAAGCTTACATTGAAAATTGACACCCCCCCCCCACACACACACTAAGACACTATTTTGGAGGAGAATTTTCAAAAAACAAAAAAAGCATTTTCCCTACTCATTGAAGAGAGTGTGTGTAAAAAGATTTCAAGTTTCTACTATGAACAGTTAGGGTTAGGGAAAGTCGGATACATAGATATGTAGATACATAGATACATATAAATGTGTGAACACATGAATAACCTAAACATTTGGTAGCAGTGATTAACTTTAAGAATCATATTGTATTTTATTAAATATTTTTATATGTCAAGAAAAAAAATGAAATATTCTACTGCCTTCAATGTTCTGATATTATAGGGTTACAGTACTTTCATAGACAGTGAATTCATAGCGAAAATGGCTATTTCCTAGCCACTTTTTATAGCCGAAACAAAACAAAACGATAAAAACTGATGTCGCTAAACTATGAAAAGCAAATATTAGTAAATGGTGACAGTATAAATGTTTTTAATGGGTCTCATAATCTAAATGTATATTATTAAAGCTTTCTTTTGCGTCCATTCCAAAAATGAAAAAATAAACTACTTTTTTGAAATTGTATGAATACAAATAGCAGCAAAAATATTGATACTATTGAAAAAAAATGACTCTGAGAATTTTTTTATTTTTATGTAGCATAGATTTAATTTTTATAATGTTTTTTTTCAGTGATAATTACTACACAACTTTATTTAAAAAGATTTTATTTTACTTATTGCCCTCAAAAGCTTTGAATAACATTGTAAAAATTAAATTATTTACTTTTACTTATGAGTCCCATAGATTAGCGAGACCAGATGAAAATGAATTCATCCTGCTTGCTTTGTTAACATGACAGACAACGTCTTAACTTTTTCATAGTTTAGCGACATCAGATGAATGTTGTTTTTATTGTTTCGTTTCGTTTTGGCTATAAAAAGTGGCTAGTAAATAGCCATTTTCACTATGAATTCGCCAGCTATGAACTCACCGGCTATGATCCAGCGAGTTCGTAGCCAGTGAGGCAATGAATTCGCCAGATACCGATATTATGATTAGGGGGCAATCTGAAGCTCGATATGGACTGTTATAGGGTTTGGATGAGTTGTAGTTAGCAGTAGTCCTCCAAATGCCCTTGTAAAGCATTATAGCCTAGCATTAAATGTAAAATGATAAAATATTGTTATTTAAGAAAAGTTAAAAAAATGGAGAAATGGATGAAATATTGATAAGTACAGTAATTAGTATTTCTGATTTTTACAAAGATTCTTCATGAATTTTCATCTTCTATTTGAAAGCACCATATCTTTCTATTCTACTGTTGTTATAATGACTTGTGTTGCCGATGGTTTTGGAATAACAAAGGATCAAGTTCACATCTGGCACCCTAAAAATTGTCAAATTGAAATGGCATACATTTTGTCTAGACACCGATGACGTCACTGAAACGTCAGCAGTGTTACCAA
Source organism: Architeuthis dux (assembly GCA_006491835.1). NCBI lineage: Eukaryota > Metazoa > Mollusca > Cephalopoda > Oegopsida > Architeuthidae > Architeuthis > Architeuthis dux. The sequence continues at coordinate 3,039,226 of VCCN01005588.1, read as the reverse complement.
GATAAACATCTTCCACTTGTTGACACCGAAGAAGAAACTAACCATACTGAACTGGTTTCTTTGGAAGCTGTCTCTGAAATGTTCGATGTTACTTACATTCGATAAAAAATAAAATGTATTTTTTGTGCTTTCAATCCCAGTATTTTTTGCCTGATATGAACTTGATCCATAACAAAAAAAGGGGATTCAGGTACTACATGTTTATTCAGTAGGACATATTACAGACTTCCCCTGTTATCACGCGGTTTGATGATGGACACCAAAATATTAATCTAGCATTGAAACACAATTGATGTGTATATCATGCACCTGTGTTGCAGCGGCTTTTGCCGATAAGTTTTTGACGATCGTTTTTTGCCGATCATTTTTTGCTGATCGTTTTTTGCCGATTGGTTTCAGGAAAGACAATGACGCATTGAATTCGATGACCAAAGCAAAAGCTTATGTTGCGTAATGGTTGTTACTTATTTGGGATAACATGCGGCATGCAATTTAGTGGATGCAGGACTTGCATAGAAGAAGAATAGACAAATGCAGTGGTTGAACACAAGAACAGTTCTTTAGTCACGTAAACAAAATACAGACATAGCAGTTTCAGACATTTATACACAAAGCACGCTGTCAACTTGTTTGCGGTTTTAAGAGAAAGAGAGTAACTGATGAACTCATGATAACTGTCAGTCATGGGCGCCTGACTTCACGTGGCCCCAGGCCATGCGCGATGTGTCAAACTGACCGTCTCTCCCCAACTCCCTTTGACTGACTCCTTTTCAATCAAAATTGTTCCTTATTTAAACCGGTCAGTTGACTTAGCCACGCCTTGTTTTGACAAGTTCCTTGATTCCACCCAGCAATTAATCACCTCAAAATCCTATCGCTGCTTCATGCAGTGGGTAACGGGAACTGGCCCTTAATCGTTTTTTTCACGTCATTTCAACAGGGCATGCGATTGTGGTTAAGATTCTTATTTGAAATTATTGATGCCAATCAATGACCTTTGACACTAAATCCAGTCTGGAGAATATATATCTTTTTCTCGGACCATGGGAAGATTTCTTTGTTTTTTTCTGGTTCCAACCTAAGCAAATTGACACTATGATAAAAAATATGCAAATACAAGTACCAAGTGGGTTTCTAGTATGGTTTATAAGGTTACTTAACCTGTCAGCAACATTGCAAAGACAACATAATCCACACCAATGTGGTCTGCAAGCTCTGCAAAGTACACTTGTGCTTGAATAAAGACAGAAACTGTTTACCACACCCCATTAAATTAGCCTGTTTTTGGCCCACGCAATAACATTTTAAAATCAACCCAGAGGTGTTATTTTTTTGGTCAATATCAATTTTTTGCATCTATTCATTATATTGAATGTTATTCTTTAATTCTATGTTTTTATTTAACTTTCTACTTTAATTTTTTTATATTTTCCATTTTTGGTCACTTTTTGAGTGAGGCACCATATCTGATCACAATTAGAGGGGCTTTTGCCTGCATAAACAAAAACATTTCAGAAAACTTGCAACTGAAAACATCTTATAACTAGGTCTAGTTTAACATACTAAAAGGTTGTTTTAATATCTAAAATCGTTTTAAGGGTGCCCTATAAAGAGTTAAGTTGCAATATTTATTTTATGTATTCCAATATGCAACACAACTAATCATGTAAATTTTTATTTACAAGCTTAAGGAGGAATAATGAATAGTGATTATGTAGGTAATAATATAGCAAGAATATACTAGTGTCCAATAATAGTCATGACTAGTGTCCTTAATGCAATGGAAAGGAAATAATTGAAAGTCTCTCAAAACACACTGCACCGGCTCAATCAGAATCAGTCACTTGCTGTGGTCTTATGGCAAGTCTGGATCAAGTTGAGGACTTTGATAACCAGTGCTGATCAGGATCATCCCATAAGCAAGTCAATCATCTTCTCAGTTGAAACAGTTTTGGGATTCTTTTTTTATTTATTTATTTTTATTATTTATTGATCCCTCAAATTTATTTTAGATCGTGCTGAGACCTTTTACAGAGGATCCATCACTGAGTATCTCTACACGACTGCTTAAAGATGAAGATGCTATGTTCAGTGGTCTGTTTTCTTCAACAGGTCAAAAGGTGTAATTTATATTCGAGAAATATCCAGTGCCATATTTCAATGTCCAACAATAGCCACATCCTCTACGTCTTTCAAATCTTGGTTTTCAGGCAAACCATTGTACCAACCAACAAAATGTTGAGCAGATATTTGGCAGATTTTCCCCTGGTATATTGAGCCTTCTCTCAGAATTTGCTCCATAGATCATCACCGCAGTTGCGTAGGCTTCTCTGAGCCAAGTAAAGGATACATCCTTCCCCACAGGGACATTGCCAACAAATGAGCATCGGTTATTACTGACCACTCTGGTAACTATTCACAGCTTTCAATTTTGGGTCATCTTTGCAAAGTTGTTGAGCAGTATAGAAAACTGCTTGGTCACTATGTGAGCATCAGGAGTGGAACAGTGATTTCAGTATTGTGAATGTTGCCAAATGCACCAGAATTAGTGGAAAATATCTTTTTTGATCATCACAGACAAGATTTGTTCAACAGACTGGGCTGCTGATATTCGCAGTTATTTTCTTCTTTAATTGCATTAATTTCTAGTCTCCTTGTGAGAGTTCAGGCAATATATTCAAACAGTAGGCAGGCAGATAGGTAAATTCCATCGACAATTCTGCTTTAGAAATTGTTTCTTTTTTTCAGCAGCATTATTTTTTTGAATATATATATATATATTTTATTTTTTTTCAATACACTCAGCATCACAGATCTAGCCTGTGGTGCCTTCACACAGCAGCAGAGCTTGTGCGGCAGGCACTGATGCATGACTTGGAGAAGTCGATGGGCAATTCACAGACTTGGGACTCAATGAAGTAGTAGCCCAAGGACTGAGAGGGTGTGGAGGTATCTCAGAGCTAGTAGGTGGCGTGTCCGCACAAACTGCGGATGAATCACCATGTCTACTATCATGCATGGACTTTGGCATGTCAGTTCTAGCAGACTTAAGGAACTGTCTATTGCTTTGATGAATGCTGCCATTAGGAGACTCAACTAAGTATGATCTCAGCTCTGCTGTAGTCTTCTGGAGATGGGTGTACAGTAACCGTTAAGAAACTGCTGGAAACAGGAACACGTGACGCTGCTATAACAATAACAAAGCATTTATTCGACGATCAAGATATTGTCTTCTGTCTGGTACAGGAGGCAATGCAATACAGTACTTCTAAAATCTGCTTCAGATCAGGATTATTGCTTTTCTTATGAGGCAGCGAAGAAGATCTCTGCAGTCCACTACTGACAGCCTAGTAGGGGGTTGAAGGCTCCAGTCTAGAAAGTAGAACCAAGCTCTGTCTCACTCTGTAGTCTCTAGTTTTCAGTGGAACTTGAATAAGTTGCTGTCCGGTTCTACCATACTGCAGTACAATGCTTTTGTCTTCTCCGCCTCAGATATCAAAGTGACAAGAGTTTGCCAGGCAGGTCGATCCAAATCTCACTAAAAAATAAAAGCTACCCTCTTTTGGGGTACACCTGTATTCAATGTGTCAACAACTGCTGATCAAAAGCCCTGCCGAAGACACTGCTTGTGTTTCACTTATAAAATCTAGCATAACCATAGTATCACATTAGCTCCAGTGTTAATCTTTGCCTTGATTTGGATCTGTGCCATTTTGTTCCATACTTTCAGCCCTGCATAGGCCTCTGTTGCTCCTAAAGGCACACTGCACCCTTTTTGACCCTCTGCAGCTACCGTGTAGAAGTGGACATCATCTCCTGTAGATTTATCTCTATTATCATCTTGGGTGTCTATGTGGATGTTTCTACCTTTATACTTTTTTGCCGGTGGGCTTGAGGGCTTACTTTGTCCCTTATTTGGTTCTTTCTCCTTGTTTTCCTCCTTTGTGCGGCATATGCTGGCAAAATGACCATTCTTCTTACATTAAGTCTTGCCGCTTGTGGGGCAAAGGTGACCTTTACTATAAAATCTGCAATTTTTTAAATAGACTGTACCACTTTTTGACTCTATTGTGTAAGCACTAGCCTTGTAATCGTTTGGACTACGGATCGCCTCTACCTGCCTCAGGGTTGCCTCCTCAGTTCTCAGTCTGTGCAATGTGTAGAGCATCCACGAGAGTGAGATCCTTCCCCTCCCTGAGCAGGGACTTTTGGATCGACTTTAAATGGATCCCAAAAATAAACAAATTTACTAGGATTGTCTTTTCAACTGTGGAGTCGTATTCACACTGCTTAATGATCTGACACAGTTTTTTAAGGAAGACATCACCAGATTCATTGGCCTCTTGGTAGCACTGCAAAAGTTGATGCTTTGACACTCGAAAATCTGACCTTGGTCTAACATAAGCTTGAAACCGCTCAATGTAATTTTTTTGCCATCTCTTCTTGAAAGAAGAATGTATCACTTATTTCCTGGCCTTCTTCACCGGTCCAAATAAGGAGATAGTTTATTTTCACTTTCACTGACATCGTGAAGTGGTGCATCAAAATTGAGTTTAACTTGCCACAAAAACTTGCCAATCTATGGTCAGTGAAGCTAGTTGGCAGTTTGCCATGACTTGAAAACCAAGAATTTGGTGAGAAACAGTTGTAGTTTGTCTTACTTTGACTGGTAATGACTAACCATGTAGGTTTCTTTGGGCGTGTTAGGTGTCAATCAAACTTTGATAAAATATCACTGTAAAACTGAGATTTTCAATAAAATCTTTGTTTCTGTTCATCATGCTTGTTCCCTCATTTTGACATCATATTATGATAGTGTGTCACCGATGGTTTTGGATTAGTAACAAAACAGGGGATTCAGGTACTACGTGTTTATTCAGATGGGCGTAGTGGGTTAAGGGAGCATTCAAGGGATAGGGGACACACAAAGGAGTGGTCAGTTACGCATATAACGAATCAACATGCTAGCATAACAACTGTCCCACAGGGTGTTTTAATCATTGTATGTGGTTTCATCAGACTATTTTACTCATCTATGTTGCTCATTTTTACACAATGTTTCAGTCATGTACCCGTGGGCATTCTTTGGGTGTTCTTTGTAACACATGCTCCTTGCCCTAGCTAACCTGCCACATCACATCCGGATTTTTTTGTATCCCTATGTTTCGGGGATTATTACCCTTTGACCTATGTGCCACTGTGTTTTGGTGTTGCTTCCCTTTGACTAGGTGACCCTATTTTCTGGGGTCATACCCACAAAGAGCTTTCTTGATCGAAGGTTCCCAGGTGCGGTTCATATGGATAATTGGTCTGCTGATCGGGTCGTCTGAGCACACTATGTGTGCAGCGTCTTTTAGACATCTTATTTACTAACGTTTCTCTGTCTATTATTTTAACTTCATTCCATAGGGTTATGGGTATGCCCTTCGCCATCCACGTATGGCCAGCCATACCAGATTTAAAAGTGTCCCCACTTGTTATGGCTTTCTAATATTCTCAATTCTTATTTTTAGTGGGAAGCTGGTTTCCCCTTTGTAGTATATACTACAACTGCATGAGATACTATAAACGCTGTTTTTGATCATGTTTTCCTTGCGTGGTGGTTTGGTTTTGGTGAGGTACCTGCATAGGGTGGAACTGCTGTTGAATATTGTCCTGATGTTGTGCGGACTGCATATTCTCTTAGGCTTCTCCAACACATCTCTGATGTATGGGAGAGTGGCTGTAGTCAAGTTTGTTAGGTTTTCTGTTTTTTGCATTTGCTGATGCTGATATTAGGTTAGCAATAAAACTGATCTACCAATCCCTACTCCACCTGTTAGACTTTATTATGTAGAAACTCACACAAAGGAAGAAAATACAGAGATGATGACAAAGAATTTGTAACAAGTGTTCAAGAAATCAGCCACAGGATAAATGTAATAATTTAGCAAAGGACTTCGGTCTCTCTAGAGATGCTGCAAAGGTCTTGAGGGTCCCAATTAAAAGATATTAACTAGGTACAACCCTCTCTTGGTACCGAAACAGAGAAAAAGAATATACACCATATTTCAAGAAAGATGGATCCTTAGTTTATTGCACAGGCGTGAGTGTCCTAGAGCAGAAACAGATTATAATGCAGAAGAATGGAGACTATTTATAGATTGATCTAAAAGAAGCCTGAAATGGGTACTTCTTCATAATGGTAATAAACATGTATCAATACCTGTTACCCATTGTAATGAATACACTTGTGTGTTCACTTGCTGAATGAAGGAGGCACAGAAGACTGGCGTTTTGAGGCATAGTATTAGGTTTTGTGCTTGTCTGGAGGATATCATCTTCCGGGCTAGAATTTGGGTCAAACAGTTGATGGGGTCACAGGGAAGTAAGAGAACAAAGAAAGTGTGTTTGACCAATCAGCTCCACTGAGTATTTTTTAGGGCGCCGTGATTTTAAATTGGGGGGAGTTAGTCAGTTGGGCTCAGAGCAGCAATGGGTCAACAACAGTGTTCCATTCCTCACCCATCAGGTGTGAGAGAGAGTAGGAGGAAGACACCAGTGCGCCCTGATTTGAACTGCTATGATCACGATACTCTTCAGTCTTTCAGTAAAGTAACAACTCATTAGAATTTCAACAAAACAAAATTCAATATCCTGATTGATCCGTGAACCGACCCTGCATCAAAGCTTATCAACGGAAATAAAATGAACCCACATTCTCCATGAAATTACTGAATTGTGTCGACTTTCTCTCCGGCCACGTGGGAGAGCCTTTCTCCTGTATGGACCAGCTGTTTGCTTCCCTCCACAGATTCTGCACACCCATAAATGTGCAACCTTGGAACAAGACGTTTCATGTTGGCAGAACATGTACAAGATAGTTATACCATACCATCTTGTATATTTAAAAGAAACATACCAGAATTTGGCAAATGTTCTTGAGAAAATCAACTACAATGAACACTGTTGGTTCATATGTGGCGTTATGTGTATCTTACTTGGTCAGCTGTCAGGATATACAAAATGTCCATGTTTTCTCTGTGAGTGGGATAACAGAGCCAAGGATTTACATTTGAGGAAGGAATGGCCAAATAGAAAAGGATCTACATCTTAGTGGCTAAAACATTATCAGACGTAACTTGGTGAATCCAGATAAAGTGTTGCTACCACCACTTCATTTTAAGTTTGAATAAATGAAGCAGTTTGTTAAATCTCTATCAAAAGATGGAACCTGTTTCATGTATTTATGGCAAAAGTTTCCTGGTTTGTCTGAAGCTAAATTGAAAGAGAGCGTATTTACTGGACCTGATATTGGAAAACTCATTTCTGATGCAGAATTTGACGGTGCAACGAATGACCTGGAATGAGAAGCTTGGGTATCATTCAAAGAAGTAATTTCTAATACTGCAGGTAACAATAAGGATTCAAATTACAAAGAAATTGTGAGAAATTTGTCTGTAAATTTTAAGGAGTTGGATTGCAACATGAGTTTCAAAGTTTACTTTTTAGATTCGCATTTGGAATTTTCCCCTGAAAATCTTGGAGTGGTGAGTGAAGAACAGGGTGAAAGATTTTATCAGGATATCAAGGACACGGAAAGAATATACCAGGGATGTTGGAATATCAGTATGATGGCAGTACTGCTGGATGATTCACATGGACGCATCAGAAAAAAACTGGCCACCAAACAAAGTTATAAAGACTAGAGACGTTATATGTAAGTAATGGAATATATAGAGTTGTTTGCTTTATGTATATGTTTTAAAAATTACATTGATGATATATTTTCATATAAAAGTAATTTAGAAGAATATTATATAGATCCACTGAAAACTGTTATTTGAAACCATCAACCAAAACTGTCAACATAGGTTTCTTCAGTTTTCAGGTGAGTCTGGCTAACTGGCTATGTATACATTGCGCATACAGGCCGTACCAATGGAGCTAGATAGCTGAAATTTACTCCTTATTATGTCTAGAAAAATTTTGAAAATTCACCCAATAATAAGGTTTATTTTTT
>VCCN01005588.1:2969711-3005393 GCA_006491835.1 Architeuthis dux | reverse complement strand
GATCAGTTCTGCATCAGTTGTAAGCTGCTGGTGAAATTTCCAATATAAAGCAGTGAATTTGTTAACATAAAAACCCCTATTTACAGCATAAAAAGAAAGATAAAAGGTAGAGAACCAAGTTGTGATGGGGTCTGTTAGCATTGTTATTTAAAAAAAAACAAAAACAAATGTTCATAAAAGACGATACTCTCAGCTGGCAGATATGTAGCATTTGTTCTTAGCTTATATCCACATTGAGGGGGTCATGGTGTTAGGTACACAAGAGCAATTGTTAGTAGGACCCACTTCCGGCTTGTCAGGCTTGTTGAAGCTTTGTTCTGCTTACGGCACCTGGTATTTCACAAGGATCACCCATCTAGGTACTGACCAAACTCAATTCAGTGATCTCACAGGATCCGGTGTATCAAACGTGATTTGGCCTTAACCCCTTAGCGGAAAGGCATGGAGTACCATTCTTAAAATCTTTGGTATGACTCGGCGGTGGATTGAACCACGGCCTACCAAATTGTAAAAAACGCTACCACAGTGATCGGTTTGGCAGGTATATAGTACTAAAACCACATCTTTCAGAGTACAGCTACCATATTTAATAGCTTATAAAGGAAAATACCTGGAAAACCTAAAACAGATAAGTGAAAATTCTAAACAGAAATGGTAAATCATTTTGTCTTGTTTGCTGATTACGTTTTCCATGCCAGTAACCGCACTTCCACATGATGTATATAATGAATCATTATTTTTTTTATTAAATTTGACTAGTATTTTACAGTCATTCTAACTTATTAATTTGGGCCACTGTTTCTATGGCAACGAATAACAGCGCACTCAGAAATAAAGAGTAAGCCTTCGGTGAGAATCAAACTCACATCCTCATTGTCAGAGGGAGACTAGTTTACGCCTAGCTGCTTTTACCAATCGACCACAAAGACTTCATGGATTAGCAGAAGCTGATTTACACTTATAAACCCACTCCCTACAACCGACTCTCGGCACCATATTTATGTTGTTTTACATGAGACCTAGTAGTCTTTTTTTATAAATCAATATTTATTATTATTGGATGAAGTATTGTAACACCACTTTTTATTAAATTTGACTAGTTTTTTTTTACCTTCATCCCAACTAGTCAAATTTAATAAAAAGTGGTGTTACAATACTTCATCTAATAATAATAAAGATTGAATCATTATTGTTACATATATGATTTGGGAAGTATGGGGGTGGCATACTGGTTATCATCATGGAAGATGGAATCAACAGTGTTCAAATTCTGGCTGAGATGGTTCACTTCACACTAATGCCCACTATTGCAGATTCAGCGCGTTTCTTGTTTTGGCTATTTTTTAAAAAAAATGTAGCGCTTTTTGGCAGTCAGATTAGCACAAAAATATTTTTGAGTTGGCAACACTGCTAAGGGTATGAATCCACTTCTGTCCCATCACCAGATGTCCTGGAAAAAGGTCTCAGCATTGGCATACCATGATAGTTGACTGAGAAAAGAGTGGGCATTTGGGAAAAACCATTCTCCCATCAATACCTTAATGTCCATGCAGTAGCAGAAATAAACAGTTAAACCCATTGTTAGCCTTGAAAGAAGATAACTGTGTTGTGTATACCGTCCGTTATATAAGAATTGAACCTTAATAATCAGGAAGGTCTAACGATTCTGAATCATTGAAGTTTCAAATAAATATAAATTTTACTGAACTATTTCAGAGTAATTACTCATTGTATTTTCTTTTAGTGGCAGATGCTCTTCACAAGGGAGAAGATTTGTTTCTTTACATCTTGTTAGAAATGTTACCAACATTTTGTTATCAATAGAACCTTGGATCTTGTAGTCTACAATCCTATACTTCATTACATCTTTAAGAAAAATACTTAGCTATACTAGCTGTACGCATGGAAGGTGTTGGCAACTAAGATATTATTCACTGATATATTTGGACTAGTGTCCTTATCTTGGTTGTCATTGTCACAACATTTTGGCCGCTGTAACCTCCGGCCTTCTTCAGGTGAAGAAGGTTAGAGGGTACGGAGGCCAAAATATTGTGGCAATGACAACCAAGATGAGGACACCAATCCGAATATATCAGTGAATAATAATGATAATTCCTCATCTCAGAACGAAATAAGATATCAATATTCTTGTGCATATATTTCTGCAGTTAAAGTATATAATTTTGTTTGAGTAATTTATTACCTATGGAATGCATCTATATTGACTATAATAACATGCACAGGCAAATGAACCTACTTTTGCTATCGGTCTATATTTCTGTAACTTAATTTTTAAGCTTCAGGCTTGTAAGGGAGGAGTAAAAAAGAAAGAATGAATGCCAGTTATAATGAAGGTTGTGTCTTTTGCTCCCATTCAAGCATAAGCACCCTCTTCCATTCTGAGTGGGTATGGAGTCAGAAGAGAAAGAATGAAAAATATGTGGAAAATGAATAATAATCAGAAAGTGTAGTTGCACATACAAGCAAGCAGAATAATAGTATAATTCTAAGTATAGAAGACTCAAGCCTTAATTCTGAAAGATCATGTTATCTAATTCCTTTTGGGTCATCTTGCCAGTCCCAAGCCCGGGCATAGGGCTAGCAACTCCACCCCATAAAACCTAGTTGTTATTGAAACCGCAGCAGCATCATCCCAGCGTGAGCCTGGTGAAAGCCAGTTCGCTGAACGACCTTTTAATGACGAAGGCAAAATTCAGGATAGGGACCTGGAACATCAGAACCTTGTTTGAGAGCGTGAAATCAGCTTAAGTGGCGGACTGGAAAAGTTCCGTCAAGAGTAAGGCAAAGGCGGCCAGGCTGACATGGGCCCAGTTGAGGGGAGTTGCTTAGAACCAAGTCTTCTGGTGAGGTGCGGTAGCTCCACAAGTTTACAGAAATTAAATTAACAACAAACATTATCTAGTCAAACATGGTTATTTTTCTGGTAAAATCCTTGTTTACCCATGCAGTAAATATAACCTACTTTACATTAAGATTACTGAATGCTTCGTACATCTTGTGCAGATGCTTCATACATCTTGTGCATGGAATAATTTTCTTGAAAATCTTATATTTTAATGGCCATCAACAAACAGAAAAATCTGTTTTTGTGATCTTTGCTAAGCTGCCATGTTGCTGTTTGACAGCACGCACGTGTTTTGGTTCTTTTTTCTTCAAACTTCTAAATAAATATTTGAAATAAATTGTGCCAGATATATTTATAAAAGGATCTGGAACACTATAAGATATGTTTGTTGTGTGGATGTGATCCGACGGAATGGTAGTAGTAATTTGACAAAGAATCTTTTTGAGATGTAAAACTATAAGATACGTATAATTTGATCTAAAGTAGGTGATATTTGTTGAGGAAGAGAAATCAAACACTTGGTATAAGGGTTGTGTAGACTGTACACTCATTTTAAAATGAAGTTCACAAAATTTCAATGAATAATCTTTAATTACCTTCCTGTAGGCAATGTAGGTGTCATTCATTTTAATGATATACACTTATAATAAAATCATGAATCTAAATTAAAAAATAAGATTGCTTGTTCAAGCATATTATGTATATAACAACAATAAGCACCAAATACAAAGTAGTGTATTTGTTAGCAATACTAGTTTTAGTCATTGTGGATATGTAACTCGTAGGATAAAGATTTGTATTAAAAACATAACTTCAATTCCCTGTGGTATTATCTTATCTTTACATGCAATACATATATCTTTTAGCTGGCCATTAAATTTAAATGTAATTATGCATGAATCGCAATTCAACTAAAAAATATGATGCTGCCAATTCATTTGCAGCCAGTGGTATTTTATGGCTTATTTGGAGGTGGTCCATATTAAAGTCAAGCCTCAATTTTGATGTATATTCATTCAAGTGGTTATTACTCATTTGTTATACTGTTATATTACCATCCCCTCTCCTCGGTTGTTACAGTGGAGAGGGTTAACTATATGATACTCCTAGAGAAAGAATATCTGAAATTGTTAATTGGCGTAAATGAGAGAAGTGATAGCATTTTTAAACAACTACTTTTTAAAAATATATTTCTCAGTTTTTCTTTTTCTTTGATGAAGTATTTTGTAAACACAAAACCAACAGATCAAAGATTACCGAGTGAAGAATTAACTTATATTTTTAAAAAAATCAAATAAAAAATCGGTGTACGTTATTGATAATTTGAAAACATGTTAAGTTTCTAGACAGTTATTTGAAAAGTTTTCCCCGAAAAATGCACCAGTTGTTTGCCATTTCATACACAGGATCGGAGGGTGGTCTTCACAAAGTCCATATTTATTTTTGTTTAAACAGTAATAAAAGAGACTTTATGGACAGCCTGTAGTATAGGTACTGGTATTTCTACCCAATAATATTATTAAACTAGTTGCAAAAGTTCACCATGTTTGTGTGTGCGTATGTGTATGAAATAATCAACAACACCTTTTATGCGGAGACCAACTAAAAGCTAGGAGTTCTTAAACTTACCAAGAATCTGTTGAAACTAACTCACAGATGATGAAAGTGTAATCACCACTACAAACGAAGAATATTAATTAATTTAGGAGATAAGTGTAAAAATTCGTAACAATGTCAAGTGAAGAAATGGCACTAAAGAGAGGATACGTCAGTCGTGTGTACGTAGCTAAGACGCACAACACGCGACATTTATTACACACACACACGAAAAGATAAAATGAAAACCCACACAGATGTAAAACCAAAAAGAGTTGAGAGTAATAAACGATTTTTTAACAAACTCAAATAATGATCTTGCTTGACTGACATTCAAGAAGAAAAGGGGTCAAGTATAGGGAAGTGAGAGACCACACGTTTACCCCCAATAAATGGTACTAAGGATACATTAATATTACCAATAATAACAATAATTGTCATGAAAAATAAGCCTGTAATCACTTGTTAGCGATCTTAACATCTGTATTCATTTATTTCTCAAAAAAAATAAAAATTCTTCAGTAAAAGTCAAATAGATTATTCAAGGGTTTGAATTTCTAGTGTATGTGAAAACAAAGTGTCAGCTGAGAAATGTAATTATTAATTATGTAGGTATTCGGTTTAAAAATAATGGCAAAATGTATTTAATGTGAAACTGGTAACTGTAATTGATCAAAATCTCACAGATTTGTTTGTTCTCATGAAGACGATAAGCTCCCCTTTTGAAGACGACATACTAAAATTAAAAAAAAACAAAAAAACAAACAAACAACTATTCATTCATCCCTTCCTTCCTTCAATTCGTTTTCTTCCACATATAAAGCAAAGCAACAATGTACAAATTAAAAGAGAAGTACGAAGGATGTAGACACAAACCACTAATTGTAAGACAGATATACAAAAAGTAAACTTTCCCCTCTTTTCTACTCCACACTTGGACTTTTTTAAACCATACCCGGGACCCCAACCTAGCCCCACCAGTCGAAGAAAACGTAATGAACACGTTCAAATCTATATCGAATAATATATATATATAGAGAGAGAGGAATCCGCTTATTGTAATCACTTTGGGACAGACGGATCTTTTAGATAACAATAACCGGCAGATAAAATTAAGCGAAGAGAGGAAGCCGCTTATTGTGATCACTTTAAATAAAGTGTTTGGGACCAACTGATTTTGATAACAATAACAGTTTGATATCATCCGTGATTATATTAAGCAGCTTCCTTTGTATATACACATACATACATATATATTTTCCTTTTTTGTGTGTAAGAGAGAGAGTTTCATTTTTTTTTTAAATTAAAAAAATATGTAACGGGATTAGGTAGGTAAGAACAGGGGGAAGAATTTGTTTATCCCAAAGGCCAAAGAAGAGAAAGGGAACAATATAATGTCCTCTTTTTAGATAATTATTCGAATCAATTAAAAGTTACGTTTGAAAAAACAAAAACAAAAAAAAAAACTCGGAACCCAGGTGATCAATGATGATAAGTTTGAACTAAGGAATTGACAAAATGGTGAAAGTTGTTCAAGGATGGAACTAACCCAACCGGGGAAGCCTAGAGGTGGGAGATGATCAAAAAGGAGAGACAAGGAAGAAAAATAAAATGTCACGGATACTTCAAAGCCTTTGTATGGTCGATCGGTTGTTGTCTTGTTTCTTTCCTTAGTGAAGTCGTTAGACAGACAGGTAGATAAAATAAAAATCATGTCGAGTAAAACAATACACTATTCCACCCCCTCAGCTGTTCACTGTGTATATTATATATAACGGGTCCCGTTAATAATAATTTAAAAAAAGAGCTAAAATAACCAGGCCAAGGTTTTAGTAGACACAGAAGCGTTGTGTTTTTTTTATAAAAAAACGCACCTCACCATCCTGAAATAGACATCCTTTTTAACTTTGACACAATTTAAAAAGAAAAAAAAAACAAAACACGAATGTTTGATTAGAAACAGATCATCCAGAGATGATTTCTCTGCTTATCTTCAGTACGATTTGTGACAAGGTTGTAAAGTTATGTGACCACCAGAACAGACCGTCTCTTTCTTTTTACTCACCTTAGTAACTTTTGCTCTCTAATAATTGTGACTGTCGTTAGACTAGATGTATTTTTTCTCCTTCGTACTTTTCTTCTATACAATTTCGCCCTGAATTTTTTTTTTCGGGGGGTGGGGGGTCTCGTACGCTTTTCACGGGACTATTAATAACGTTGCCAAAAGTTTTCGATCAGGTATGCTCTTCCAATATGAGGCATGTTAAAGTGAACGACCCAAACTCTTAAAATCAACCACCATATCTCCGTCACCAAAGAAGAGGGAGGAAAGAAAAAGCGGGAGAAGTAGAAAGAAAGGGGGAGAAAAAGACCATCTTCATCATTTCTCCCCTGTGGACAATAGTACGTATGTGTGAATACAAGTGTAGATAACAATACGTGAAGAAATATCTATGTGCTAGAAGGGGGGGGGGGTCTCTAGCATCATGTCCAGGTGAGATGTTGGTGCAAAGTTGAAGTAAGAGGGAGAAAGAAAAGAAAAAAGCTCCTATACTATTCGTCTCAATAATATATATTTATTTTAATTTCACTTTTTTCCCCTTTTTCGTTTTACAATGCAACCTAGGCGACAAAGGTCGAAGTGGGAAAAAAAGAAAAGAAAAGAAAGGATGGTCCACAAAAAGGAGAAAGAAAATTTAATGATCGAATATATAGTTTCTAATTCTGGTCTACGGGACTGGAATTTTAGAAGGGGGTAAAGAAATTTGGGGTTTTGAGACCATTCCTATCACGACAACGCCCTTCGTGTGTGTATGTGTGCACACACCATATTACCGAGTAAAATATATTTCTGTATATGAGTGTGAAAAAAAAAAAGAGGAAGAAGATGAAGCTATAGTGCGTGCTTAGCTGTACTGTACACTAGAATCATGAATGTGTTTATGCTAGGACATGTAATCACGTGTAATGTGTATGCACAAGTTCAAGTTTGTGTGTACTGTCAGAAGAGGAGTTTAATTTTGTGTGCATATTCGATTATCGTAGGGATGGACAGTGAAGTGTGGTAAAAGAGTAATAAGTGGGTTTTAGTTTTAGGGACTTGTCATTTAAGCCTGTCTCAAGCACAAATATTCGTAGATTATGGAAGTCAATAATGAATTCCTAGTCTGGATGTTGTACGGTTGGATGACTTGACTCGTCTTAAAAGTGAAATAGACAACCAACTGTGTGTTATATCAACCTACACAGATGTGTGAGTGTGACTTGGCTATCCTGAGAAAAAGATGAGGTGTGCTACAGAAAAGACAGGTTTTATGCTACCCCCCGAAAAAGTGTATAATAAACATTCTGATCAATATAACATTAAAAAAACACAAGAAGGATATTTATTTGTGTAGACAGAAGACAACAATGTTCTTACGTGCGTACTTGTACTAGGCATATTTTTAGTGCCATTATTTGACTATTAAAAAAAAAAAATAACAATGCCTCCTAAGGTTGATATTGTACGTAGTTTTTTTTCTTTATAAACTTTTTAGAAAGAAAATGTTATGCACCAAAATGCAAATATATATGTAAGGTGGTATACACAGGATATAAACTTTGGTCCACCACACACAGTTACCATAGGAGTAGGTGTCAGTTGGTGGGGTAGTGTGTGTACGACGGGATTGGCTGATGAATCCATGGTATATCGGTTAGAATTGTTCTTACAGAAACAAATCCTAACTAGCTAAGCGTACGGGAAGCCTAGATATCAATATTTGCCAATATATAAAGTTTATTGATACACAATATTTTTAAACAACAAACACACATACACACTACATAGTGTATTGCAAGTTCCTAAGCCACGTGTAAGGATCGTGGGCTTCGGTCATGGGGTGAAAAAAAAATTAAGGATTAGGGTAAATGAAAAAAAATTATGATGATCCTTCGCGAACGAAGATGAACCCGTTAAAATTCAATTAAAATATAACAGGTTTGAACACCTTGCTGTTTTTAGAATCTGACTGTAGGTGCTAATCTCATGCTGTAAGGTGCGTATAAGAATGTATTCGTTGTCAAATCTAATAATAGTCGTAATAATGATTTAAAACAATCAAATGAAATAAAATAAAATAAAAGCAAGTCGGCTAAGAGAAGAAGACTGCCAGCCAGTGACTACAATACTCATGACAGTTTTAACTAACAGCACTAAAAAAGCTAGTGGCGTGTGACTGTACATACACAGACCCGGCAGTGGTGATACGACCCTACTAGAGTTGTTTTGAGAAAGAAAGAAACGATCGTTGACTAACAGAGGTTAAAAAAGCAGGAAGAACGAATAAAAAAACAAATGAAGTATATATTAATCCTGTTTTTAAAGACGTATTTACAATCATATACACATTTGGAAGAAGAAAAAAAAAGAATGCAAAAAGTAGTACCATGTGCAAATTAAAGCTAAGAAAAAAAAAGGGGAAAAAAAGACAATAAAAATGCACATATAAGTGAAAATTGGACAGGATCCTGTAGTGTAAATTAAATGATGAGGGCAAAGATTATATGAAGCAAATAAATATGATTACGGGAGGAAAAGAAAAGAGGAGATGAAGTTCACATTGTCCCTTACCTTGGTTGTTGAAACGAAGAGAAGAGGAGGTTCGCCAAAGTGTGTCCGTTTCAGTAGAAGACAAAATATCGATGGTCTGCGTTACTTTACACACCACAAAGAGGGGAAAAGGGAGAGAGATAGAGACAAAAAAGATAGAGGAAGAGGAGAAAAACCGAAAGGGTTTTACAAGAGATACAACCACATGGACACTGGACAGAGACAGAGCAATACACATACGTACATGAGCAGGATAGAGAGAGACTGCGTGAAAAGGGAAACAAGTTAGGTGTGTCCCCCCCTACCTTTTCGGCCTTGTTAAAAAAAAAAAGAAAGAAAGAGTGAACTCAGAAAAGTGAGCTGTAGTTTCTTTCTTTCTTTCTCTTCGTTTTTCTTTCTGTTATACACACTGGAGCAAATAAAACTGCTTTTCGGCAGTTGTCGTGTACATGGACACAAAACAGTAACACTAACAAAAAGAAATAACGAAGAGGAAGGAAAAGGAAAGAGTTTATAACACGCACCTGTCCCCCCGCCCGTATGCGTGTACCGGTCTTAGTAATTTAGTAACAGTATGTATGCAAGTTTGTGCATATACATATCTACAGTGTATTATTATGTAATGTATTTAAATAAAATAAATGTGTGTGTGTTCTTTTTAAAAAGGCCTGTGTGTGTGTGGAGAGAGTTAGAGAGAGTGGGAGTTGTAGGAGAAAAATGAAAGAACCCCTCTCCAGCACCTCTACGTTTTTTAGTTCGTGCAAAAACGTGTGCGTGAGACAGAGAAATGAATGTATAATGCATATATAAGTATTTTGAAAGTCTGTCTACACACCTACAAAAAAATCAAATGAGATTGCGCGTGATTGTGAAGAGAAACACTTTATGGATTGGATGAAGATGTGCGTATGTGCACGTGTATATGGGAAAAGAAAAGGAAAGAGTGGGTCTAAAAGACTAGGGGGTGGTAGAAAAAAAAGATAATAAACTAAAAAAACATCGTACGTGTAGGAGTTGGTAACTTCGTGTATACACGTTGTATATAGGTGTGTTTTGCTTGTGTGAAACAAATTAAGTGGAAGGAAAAAAAAACTGTCTGCGAGTAATATGTAGGAGAGGAGTGTGTGTATCACGAAATTATCCTTGTCTCACTCAAAGGAGTGTACATACTGTATGTGTATATCAAGTGTGTAAATTTACTGATTTCCCTACAGAAAAGTGTATGTATGTATCTAGAGGCTATAGTGTGCTCTATAATAACTGTGTGCATGCCTCTGATCTCTTTGTGTGTGTGTGTTTGTGACTATAAGTCTTTGGTGCCAAAGTAGTCTGGTAGTAGTAGTAGTGGACTGCGTATATCTATTCCCTGAGTAGTTGTCTTGCTTTTAAGGGTGTGTATGTGTGACCTTTGAAATACGTGTGTGAAACATAGAGCGGCGTGTGTGTGTGTTAATCTATTTTTTTTTATTTGTGTGTAAAACACTTGAGTGTGAGTAAAACTGCTGCAAGTGACACTCCACAGAGTATTCGTTTTTTACTTTTTTTTGAGAGCCTCAGTCACTCCACTTTTAAACATTGTTACATTAGTGTCAATACGTGTATGTGTGTGCACGTGTGTGTATCTATTAAATTGTCTAGTCTACGTAATGAAATTCATGTGTACACGTTATGAACACTCAAGTGTGTAAGTTTGGCGTTCGTGAATTTAAAACGGATGCATGCGTGTATATTTTTCTCTTTTTAAATCAATGTGAGTGTGTAAAAATGTATGTGTATATTGTGTAGGTACTACTAAACTCATCTTACTTTTTACGTATTTTTCCTTCTCTCTCACTTTTATTAAATGTAATTCGTGCGACTGTGGAAAAATCGAATGCAATTTATTTAGCAAATAAAATACTGAGTGCAACGTGTGTCGATCTACTGTTCGTAATAATTAATAATACAATAACATTATTAGTGTGTAAAGTGTAAAATAGTGTTTATGTGTGGTTTAGTTTCAAGTTAGTTTGTCGTCATCTGTGTCAAGTTGCCCTATTGTATCTGAATTTATTTATCCATTCGGATGACGACCTGCGGGCATGGCAAGGTAATCCCCTTTAGGTACACAAATATAGATAGGTAATTCAATTTACATGCTACATGTGTATGCATATATATATACATGTGAAATTTAGTGTGTTAGGCACTGCTACATCCGGGTGCCTTACAGTACTACAACCTCTTGTAATCTGATGGTACCACCTCTTCTACTTTAATAGTACCATCTCCTTTATCCTGATGGTACCCACTTTTTATCACCATCACCGATCGTAAAAAGAAGAAAGACGACACCCAATTATCCGTCCCATCACTAATAATTTTTAAAAAAATGTCTGCGTTTAACAATAAAACATATTAAATCTGCTCTGTTTCTCCTTTCTTCTAGTTTGTTTAACGGTACCTTATTTTTTAAACTACAGTGAATAACCTTTAAAATTCATTTTAAAAAAAATTTAAAATTAGAGAAAAAAAGAAAACTTATGATATCTACCTACTTTACTAAAGTGTTCACACCTTACCTTTGTCTACGATTTCCTCCTTGAAAAAAAGCTTTCTTCAAGAATTGTTGCTTAGGGGTGCCTGTTTTCACAATTCACGGATCGCGTTGCTGTCACGAAGAAGAACAGAAGAAAACCTGGTTTAGATAGATTAGTATTCTACTTATTGTGTTGTTATACACGTTATTGTTGGTAATATTAACTATTATCACGGCTGTGTTTTTTAAAAAAAAGTCTTTGTCGTATGCTGTTTTTAAAGGAAGAGGGAACTTACTGCATGTTGTTTCTGTAGAGTTTTTTTTAATTTTTTAAAATTAAATTTTAAAAGACTACGATTTCTAATATTTATTTGTCGCAGAGTGGGTTTCCATAATTTCCGCTTTGTCGGGAAGGGCAGCATTAAGTTGCAACTTGATGATCAATTTATGATGTGGGTAGCGATGTACCGGGATAGATAAATCAGGGGGGGGGGTACATTTTTTTTAAAAAGAAGAAAAAAGCAAACACACGTAAAAGAAAAAAACGAATACAAAGTGATTTCATGTAGACTTTGCTCATTTAATAAACATAAAGTATTTTTTTATTATTCTCATTTATTACCGCTAATTCCCCCCAAAAGAAATACGACTTCACTGAATCGTATATGCAAGTGGTCAGGCAAAAATGAAGGTCATAGGGTTAACAGTTGAGTACCCTAGTACAAGTTAGTATTGGAGTATGTCGGTAACTTTTTTTAGGGGGAGGTGTAAATTGCAAACGAAGAAAAAATAAAATTAATGATTAGATAGCAAAAAAAACACCTTCATCTATTAGACTTATATACTTTTATCATTTACGGTGACACCGTAGTCTTAAATTAGTTTAAGCTTTAATTTTAATTTGTAAGGAGTGGTGGGGCGCCTCTACGGGGCGTAATGGTTAGCAAGCTAGTCTAAGCAGACCACTACTACTGTGTAGAAAGCTCGATGCTTATTGGGTTCTCAACACTTGTGGCCTTGCACCACACTTGGCAGTATCCTAGTTCCGTGGTCCAGCCTTTTGCGGCCTTTAGTTTAAGATCAGTGTAGTTTGTCTCACGCCAAAGAAACATAGCATTAACTTCCGTTTTCAATTTTAAACGTTATTATGGTTGTATTTTAATTGTCTCCTTCAGGAATTTAAATTTTTTTTCAATTGGCATAAACAAAAGTTGTTATGAATTTTATTTATTGTCGTCACTGAAAACCACGTGACATAGCATTCCCTTTTTCAGTTTTAAAATTTACCCCAATCACATTTTTCAAACTGTGAAAAAGTCAAGTCATTTGATTTCACTAAATCATTTCAACTTATTATAATTCATTAATTATTATTATGAATTGTTTTGCATTAGAATAAACTGTTTGTTTTGTATATTTGTAATTAAATTATTATGTAATTAAATTAACGTATTGAAAACAAGAAGTTATGCTGTTTCGTTGCAGTGAGAAGAACAGATACTACACTTTGATCTTGAACTAAATGCCGCAAAAGGCTTGGACTACGGAACTAGGATAGTGCCCCACACTTAGCTAGGTTTAGTAAATTCCGAAGGAACACTTTCACTTCCACCAAATAAGATCACCTTCTCTCTCTATCACACTACAGTGTTGCCGATTTAGCGCGCTTCGCGCTCGATTAAGCGCGTTTTTTTGCAGTGCAAAAAGCGCTAAATTAGCGCGTTTGCGTTTAAACATTTTGGCCATTTATTGGCTATTTCGACCATTTTTAGTGTCTTTTGGGCTATTTTTATAAAATTTAGCACTTTTTAGTAGTCAAACTAGCGCGAAAATATTTCACACACACAAAAATGGCCACTATTTTCATGGAAGGTGAACTATTCATTTTCACACCTAACAAAGATTTGAAGCTTTATGAACACTAAATTAACACACTATAAGAGTGTACAGTCCAAATATTTGGTTTACAAAATGTCTTTCACTTGCATTTTTTGACAATCACCAACAAAGTAATCTGAAGTTTATCCAGTTAAAATGTAATGATTCCAGTTAAACAATATTAAGTTTACCAATCTTTAACATGGTAAGAAAAGAAATTAGTACAACCTAAAAACTTTCCCTTGTCTCTAGTAAAATACTTTTTTATGTGGTGATGTGGGTGACTTTCATCCTGAGGAAGAAAGTGAGGAATTGGTAAGAGCAGTGGTGTCACTAAGGTTGATGTCACTCAGTGTGGTAACTCATTGTGTCATCCCCATGAACCTCCACCTGTACTAAATCATACAGAATCCTTAGTAATGTTTTTGTACTAATGTTACTCATGAATCACAATTCCAGTATATTAATGAATGTAATGGCAATAGTAGTGACATAAAAGAAACAAGAAAATTAAAATCACAATTTCATACATATAGCCAATATGTATTTACATTTGATTTTTAATCACCACTACCCACAACACTGGTTTAAATATTGCTGCTGGGTTTCATGTGTTCAGACATTTATATGTATCTATGTATCCGAACTTTCCTAACCATTCATAGTAGAAACTTGAAATTTTGCACACATACACACTCCTCTCAATGAGTAGGGAAAATGTTTTTTTTTGTTTTTTTGACAATTCCCCACCATAATAGGTTTTTAGAGGGGTGGTGGAAAATTCAGACCATTTTAGAGATCACAGTCCAGCAAAAGGCGATTGAAGTAAGTTATTCATTTTCTACCTACCTAACTTTTTAATTGATCACCCACAACACAGCATATATGGGTGGTGGTGATTCATAATTTCCCTTGGAATTATTACTTCATTCTCAAAAAAGTTGTTGATATAAGTTCACAAATTCTAATTATCACAATATTGTAGCTCAAACACAAGAAAATTTGACAAAATCAGCAATGAAAAAAACAGCGTATTCAGCTGATACACTGCACGAGAATTTTATATACAGTAGTTTTGGTGTCACCCTCTCTGATGGTGTCGCCCAGTGTGGTCTACACCCCGTAATGATGTTACTGGGTAAGAGACAGAAGGATAAGACTAAATATTTATGGAAATTTATTGATTACACTGTGCAATGTGATTTTTGTTCCTGGACAGTGAGTGTTACTTTCTAATTGTTTATGTATTTTTTATGTGGATGTAAGCTAAACCAACATAATAGTAGAGGTAATTTGATAATCTTTCATTTCCACATTGTCAAATTACCTCTAAGAATTGTTTATGTGTAAAAAGTATAGAAAATGTCAATTATTCCCTTCAAACTTTGCTTTTGTGACCGGGACAGCGATATTTTGAAATTTCCAATCGTACAACAGTCATATATTCACATTTTTTTTAAATCACATTTTTTTTGAAAAACAACAACATATGAATCTAAATCCACATGTATTTACACTAATGTTAAACAAAAGTGATTACAAAAAATTTAGAAGTTAGTAGTTTTTCGAGAATTACGATTGTACTGTAATTCACTTTCACAAATCAGACCCCAAAATATAATTTCCCATCATGGTCTTGTTTTATGTTCCTTGGTAGTAGCGTTCAAAGTCCAGTATATCCTGGTGGAAGAACTTGCCTTGCTCTTCCAAATATGCTCCTATGTTCTCCTGGAATTAAGATGAGCGTCAAGGATATGGACTTTGAGGACAGCTTGCAGCCCATTTTACCATAGTACTTCACCATAGTTTCAACCAGATCCACATAGTTTTCGGCCTTGTGATTGTCCTGGAAGCTCCAAACCACTGTGACAAAGCTGTACCAAGCTGCTTTGTCCTTACTAGTGAGCTTCTTGGGGAATATCTTGCACTCCAGGATCTTCTTTATCTGTGGTCTGATGAAGACAATGCCTTTTACCTGCAATACAACAGTGTCAGACCTTGCTAGATATCTTGAAGTATGATGAGTATGGCTGGGGGGGGTCATCGCAGACTTCAAAATGGTGGCAATCCTGTTGGGTCTCCAAGGCGGTTTTACCGAGTTTCCCTGCTATCTTTGCCTTTGGGACAACAGGGACACCTTGGCATACTATCAAAGGCGGGACTGGCCACAGCCACCCAAATTCTATATGGGGATGAGCAACGTCACATGGGAGCCACTGGTTGACCCCCGGAATGTGTTGATGCCATCACTGCACATAGAATTAGGCCTTATGAATCAATTTGTCACAGCTCTAGATAAGGAGTTTGCAGCCTTCAAGTACCTTTACTAAGCTGTCTGGGGCAAAATAGATAAATTACATAATATCAATGTTCTGACTACAAAAGTAAAGTTTGAAGGCAATAATAGCCATTTTCTACACTTTTCAGACATAATCAATCAGAAAATAACAATTATTACCCAAGAACAAAAAAAGGTTGCACAATGCTCATCATCCTCAGTACTTCTTTCTATAGCCAAATAACAGATCTAATGATATTCCAAACTAGATCACTTTATTTTTTATTAAATTTGACTAGTTTTCACCTTCATCCTAATTTTAGTTGTTTTTATACAACTTATTAATTCGGGCCACTATTTCTATGGCAATGAATAACAGTTGCCATAGAAACAGTGGCCCAAATTAATAAATTGTATAAAAACAACTAAAATTAGGATGACGGTAAAGTGGTGTGTTACAATACTTCATCCAATAATAATAAAGATTGATTTATAGACCACTTTAATAATGAAGTTGGGGCTGTTTTATATAACTACACATTTTTTTAATCTTTTCCTCAAAATACTATGGCATAGAGCAGCCTTGTCTGGAGACTGGAGGAGCCCTTGAAATAACTTTCACATCTCAAAGACCCCTGCATGAAAATATTAAATGTACAGCTAACAACACACCAATGTGCTCAAAAATTTATTTTCATTATAATCTAAATGTAATTATTGCCTTTCCATTTTCAAAATGGCTGCTACACCAGTTGCCGAGCTGCTGATGTTAAATTTAAAGTCAAAGAAGCAGACGACAAGATTCCTCAGAACGGCTTTTTTCAATGTTAATATTAGTAGGTAGGTTTGGGATTAGGATTAGTAGGTAGGTTTAGTGTTAGGGTTAGTAAGTAGGTTTAGTGTTAGGGTCAATAGGCAAGGAGTTAGGTTTAGGGTTAATGTTTCCGTAATTGTTACTTGCAATTGGACAATAGATGAAGGTACAACAGGCCCACCACGTTAAGGTACAGCACTTTTTTTTCCTGGTAAATGAACACGTCCTTCAGTCATTTTGAATTTAAAAAGTGAAAAAATGTTGATATTGTCATCTGCTTCTTTGACTTTAAATTTGCCACCAGCAGCAGCAGCAGCCCTCTTGGCCAAATTTGCCATCAGCAGCTGTCACTCGGCCACTAAAGTGTCGGTCATTTTGAATTAGTAAATGTTACAATTGGTTAATTATCTGTATTCTACGGATAATTTTCTAAATATTTGTTCATTTTGATGAACATTTTAAGATACTCTATTTTTTCAGTCCCCTTCCACCTAAAGGATATTCAATATAAAAGAAATATAGAATGGAAGTTAGTTTCCTTGAAAAAATATTGATAAGCTTTTCTTACCGTTCATGAAATTGAGTGTAAGGATTATTATGACAGATATCAACAGATTTAAAATGCAATAAAAGACATACTCACAGATTCAATTTATTCATACTTATTTACAGCAATGGGACTCTAACACCAATATAGCCTCTCTCCACCTAGAACATAAACAGTGGCGCCTTACCAGAAGTCGATAAGCGCACGTCTACCTAAGGGCCATAACTCAAGATAATTATTTAACATTGATGTTTTTAATAAACTCTTATATAAAAATATAAGAACTCATGAGGCGAATATAACAAAATGCTCAAATAACTGGTTTAATACAAAGACAAAGATATAAAGTTTCAAAATTTATTAGCAATATAAACAAAAATACAAGTCAGGACAGTACAATTTTTAACATTAATTTATATATGAATTGTGAATTTTAACTATTTAATGTGAAACTTGTGCTTGTTTTCTGAAGCACAAGTACTTCATTCAGTGTTTCTAGTGTCAAATGTCATCAAGACAGGGACCGCTGCTCATTATATAAAGGATATTTGAATGAGAAATCCCCTCATACCAATAGAAAGAGATGGGTGACTTAGAGATAAATCATTTATATGTGTAGCTGATTTTGTTTTCTAATCCCGTAACCCAGTGCAAAGAGTTCTTGGGGCACTGTATATGGTTTCATCATGGGTGCAAGACAGCCTGACAGATTCCATTCGTCTTCAAGCTGGTTTTGGAATCAAAGTTGTCCATCTGCTAGACTGGTTGCCAACCATAAGTAGAGAGCCCAGTCTGCCCTATTTACCCATAGCTCAGGGGAGAATATATGGATTCATGCCTTTGCCAAGGGCGTTAGTGCAAAGTGAACCCAAACTGTCTCAGCCAGAGTTTGAATTCAGCTTGCTGAACCCATGCTAATGAGGCAGTTGAAAACCTGACAAAAATCAATGGCTGGTGTGTTAGCAATTAAAAGTGAATTTGATCCTTACTGAAGGTTCTGGTAATATGACTTAGTACCAAAACTGTCCTATTCCTGAAAATACTTTTAGCAGTAGTATTCTTGGAAACGTGTATAACTAAAACATCCTTGTGCAAGCCACTGAGATTGAACTTACTTCTCATCAAGCACTATAGAAATATGGTATGTACCAAAACTGACTTTGTCTAACAAATACAGTTGTACCTCTCTAATCCGGCAACCTTAAGACCTGGTCATTGCCAGACCACAGAAAATGCCAGAAAACAGACGTTTTTTTCTATTTTGTAGTAAATCTTGGCAGTTTATTGATTTTTAACGATTTTTCTAATTGCGTGGAAAATAAAACGTTTCATTTTTAATATAGTTTATATAATAAAAATTATATCAGAATTAATGAAAATTATTTGTGTTTACTTATGGTTTTTAATTGGTTGTATTAAAAATAATTCATGAGATTCCGAAAAAAATGAATAAAAATATGTATAAATTTATGCTAAAATAAACATTGAAAGTGTTCTTTAATTCGGTTTCAAACCACAGATAGGTTTTTACACATACTGTTTAATGAGTTGGTTTATAAACCATTAAATTACGGTTCAAACTGCAGTTTGAAACTGAATCAAAGAACTCTAGTGGTAGATCCTGTAATGTTCTTATTGTGTTCATGCATCTTCGTTGTTCTATCTGTAGTAGCTGTGTAAGATTAGAATGCGTTTTGATTCATAAACGTGTTTAAGCGTGTTAAGAAAGGATAAACAAAAGAACACATGTTGATAAGAGCTATGCTTGAGCTGAACTGCGCCTTTCCTGTTCCTACTTCCGGTCCCGCTTTCTGGCACCGGAAACGGAATGGGGGCTGCTGGGTGCTTGCTTAGGCATGTTTATTTATTTAACATAACATACATGTGTATAAACATTATAGATCCATAAACTTATGGCAACAGATTCAAAATGTGCCTGACCATGGGAGATGTCGGACCACAGAGTGCTGTATTAGAGAGGTTCAACCTGTATCTGCTTCTTTTGAATAGCTGTGTAGAGCACAAACCCCTTGACATCATGACTCACAACATGGATTCCTCGAAATCATAAGTGAAATTGTGGCTGGCAGAAAATAAGATGGCATGATGATCAGGATATATTCAGAATGTTTTGGCTCTTTGATGCATGAAAATGGTGGCAGATCTTGGGGAAGGCCTATGTCCAACAATGTACTTTGAAGGTCGATTATTAGTAGTAGAGCACAATTCAATCAAAATATGCATTATTAAGTTCAATGTGTGGCAATGCTGTGTATGCCTTTGCTAAGAAAAGAATCAGAATTTCTATGGTCAATGAACTCCCAGAAAGCTTTTTCAGTAGGTTCCTGCTTAGGAAAGTTATTATTGTTGAAAAGATTGGAGTGATGCTTGAAGACATGATAATCAATTGCTAAAACGTCTGGAGAATACAGTTGATAGCGCAAAACCTTGACTAACAGTTTGTTCAATTTTTGGAGCATTAACATTTTTGTGTGGAAACATGAACTGTGAAAAGGAAGAATAGGGCCTCTCAGATTGACCAGATCTGGTTGTTTCTTGCTTAACTTTTTCTCACTAGCTGGCTGTAGGTATATCCCAGCTTTTTGGTGTCTGCTTCAAGGTCCCAGCACTAGGTGTTTCTTGGACACCCTTGCTTTCTTTTACCTTGGGGTTCCATGTTAGGGCTTGTCTTGTGATGTTGCTGCAATCAAAGACAACCAACTTTCTGGTCTTAAGAGACTTTCGGCTTTCATCACCCAGCATCATGAATCTTCACAAAGAATACCCAACTCCTCCCAGGGCTGTCTTGTAGTTTTCTTGTCAGCATGTCCGTAGTAAGGACATTCTTTTATGGTGTGGGGGTTCTAACACCATGCCCAACCCTCCTCCTTTTACATAAAGGCTTGGGAACAGTATTGGGGAATTCAAGAATATCTATCCTGTATGTAGGTATATTAATGAGTTCACAGCCTAATAATAAAAAAAGCATTTATTTTACCCAACAAATATTTATTTTTCAACATAATCTCCTTGCTTGTCAATGCACCTAATTCAGTGGTGTATATAATTAATCATGTTTGGTGCGTGCCAAACTCAAGCTTTGGTGTGCAGATTATATCCATGGAAAAAATGGTTGGTTTTCAGAGATTTTCGGTTTTCAGAAATTTGGATAAAAGATTGTCTACCTGCAGTAGTTAATCAACAGAAAGTGGAAAGGAGAGGATGAGAGATATAAACTCTTTTTGGCTATCAGCAGCTTCTGTGGCCAAGATGGTTTAGGTGTTGTGAAATGACATAGAACAGTGGTTCTCAAGGGGTGAGGGGGCTGAAAGGATATCATGGGGGGACTGGAAAAATTGAATGAATGAGAATCTTTTTAAGGAACGCAGCTGCCAAAAATCATAAATGGTGTGAAGTAAAACTATTCTTCTGAAGTACACGTCTGCAACTTAATGCAGAATGGGACATGAGACTGGCATTGCCACAATCGGTTGTACCATGAATAAAAACCCTTGTAAAAAATAAACAATCTCACAAACAAGCAAGCAACGAACACTATCTTTTTGTGCTGCTTTTCCGAGAGTTTAGTCTAGTTGTAATATAGTTTCTGAATGTGTGAGTTAGAGGTCTGGATCTAGGTTTTGTCCAAAGTTGAGAAGGGTGTGCAGCAAAAAAATCTAGGGACATTTTTGTACTGAATTTCAGCAAGTTGAGTTGAAGTGGGTAAAATGCGGGTCCCCCACCCGCTATCTGAAAGTAAGGCATCCTTATAAAAAACTTTTGTTGAAAGTTGAAATGGCATAAAGCAAAAAAGCAATTACCATTAATAAAAATGGTGATGATGTTATGTTAGGCCTAGTCGTCAGAGGTTGAGATGGTGGGAAGTACGGGAGACTGAAGTGTAGGAGAGAGGGGAAGAGGGTGCATGCTGCCTTTATAACGGCTTGCTGCAAAACAAATGCTGAACACTTTTCCCATTACGCCTTTTTTGTAAAAGTGACATAATGCAAATTTTTGAAAAGCCGGGGGGGAATACCTGTATAATTGCCGAAAGTATCATGATAAGAAGCAACAACAACAACAAAAAAAGGAAAAAAACAAAGACAAGGGAAATTATAAATCACCGCCACAATATATGCTGTGTTGGGGTGATCAATTAAAAAGTTAGAAAAAAGGGTGATCAATGAATAAGTTACTTCTCTCATCTTTTGTTGGGCACTAAAAAGTCCAAATTAAAAAAAAAAAACAAGCAAGCTGGATACAAACTAAGGGACCAATTTAGCATAAACTTACATTGAAAATTGAACCCACCTATTTTGGGAGGAAATTTTCAAAAAACAAAAAACATTTCCCCTACTCATTGTGCAATATTTCTTGACTTTGGACAAAACCTAGGCCCCAGACCTCTAACTCAGACATTCAGAAACCATATTCCAACTAGACATATATTTTGATAAACTTGGATCTTACAAAAACAGAAAAACAGCACAAAAGCTAGTATTAGTTGCTTGGTTGTTTGTGAGATTGTTTATTTTTACAAGGGTTTTTATTTGTGGTGAAATCGATTGTGCCAATGCCAGTCTCATGTCCCGTTTTGTATTAAGTCTATTGTGCTGCTTAGTTTTTATTAGCATTAAAGCTGACTATACAGCTTCACACACAATATGTTGTCGGAAATGGAAGTAGAATCTTCACTGCTTACAATGCAAGGACTAGAAACTTCGAATCGCTGACCATCTTTAACCAAAAGTCCAGATACTTTGAAGACCCAAATATTGGCTTAAGAGTCGTTATTTAAATCAATGAAGTCCTCTTGCAAAGAATCGGAAACAGACTGAGTACTGGCTATAAATGGTGACACAATCCACTTGTACTTAGTGTCCTCAGTCTCGTCACCAAAGTGCTTCGAAAAGTTGAAGCTCAGTTGCTGCAAATGCTTTTGTATCACATCCCTCTCAGCCTTGGTAACTCCTTCCCCAGTCTCTGTCAATAAATGCTTTTAAGGTGGGGAAAACCTCAAAATCATCTCTTAGTAATTTTACATGCCACAACGAAAGTTTTTCTTGGAAAGCATGTATGGAAGACATACTGTCGATAATAGTTTTCTGCCTTCCTTGCAGTGACAAATTTAGTTCATTGACCTTTAAAAAGAATATCAGCAAGGTAAGCCAAGAGTGCTGTTTGACTGCTTCGACAAGTTCATGGTTTAATGACTCCAAGAAAGCAGACACTTCCTCCAGCAGTGCAGAATCTCTGCACAATACTTTGGAATGTGAGAACCACCTCTGGGAACAGTGAAAGAGCAGATGTTTGTGCTCAGCTCCCATCTCTTCGCATAATGCACTTAAAAGTCTTGAATTCAAAGCTCTTCCCTTGATAAAATTGACAATCATGATGATGTTACTCAAAACAGAATTCAGTTCTTCACTGAGAGGCTTGGAAGTCAAGTATTCCCTGTGAATAAGACAGAGTGTGGACTGCATTAATGAGTTTTTTGTTTTGCTTGTGTCACAACACCACTGTGCCAACCAGTCATGGATGCTGCCCCATCTGTGCAAATAGAGCAACAATCTTTTCACCGAATGTTGTTTTCTCAAAAAATAATCGATCACATTAAAAATGCATTCCCCTGTTGTTTTGTCTTCCATGTCATGGCAGAGGAGCACTTCTCATGTGAAGATTCATTCAAAATTGAATACATCCTGAAAATGTTATTGAAATCGGCCCGTTAGTATTTTTTTAGTGGAATTTTAAAATGTGTGTAAAAATTAGGCTAAAAATGTCCTAATGCTATTACTAAAAATCCCCCAGTTCACAAATGTAAACATTGTTTTCCACTACAATTATTTTCGGTCAATATTCTCACACAGTGGTAGAGTTAAGGTAAATAATGCAATGATGCATAAGACATCTTTTTTACCTAAATTCATGTTCAACAATTAGTGTGAATTCAATATCCACACTAAGACAGAAAACTGCAAACAGCAAAGTGCTGACCTAAGTACACATTTAATAGTGTATTGAAACTCAAAGGTAAATAACTAGTGTGCACCATGATAACAAAATCATGCCAGTTATGCATGTTAACCAGATGCCTTTCTATAAAAAGTTAATTAAAGGAAACTACTGCATTTTGTTCAGGTTAAACATAGCCACCAGGAATGTGTCTTCATGTAATGAGACTGAAAATTGAAAAAAAATCCTACTGCAAGGTAGCCAATGTGGCAGATGGTGTCCAATTCAGCCCAAGAACAGTAGCACAGTATCTTGTTCATATATATTATTATGGTAGAGCAGGCAGAAGGTAGCCATTTCAACATTCAGCAGAGAAAGCAGTGGGCAACTGAGATAGTGGATAGATCTTGGAGATTTGGCTCACTGTCATTTGAAATGATGCATCCTCATTTGCTCAATTTATGAAACAACAGATGAGTATGGGTCTCAAGATTTAGATGGCCAAGAATTATGTTTGAACTGCCTGCTGCCCACTAGCAGACATGGTTGATTTTTGGTTATGGTGTGAGATACAGTTTAGAGCACCAGTCATTCAAAGTCTCTGAAGTGCATAGGGAATATCAAATCTTTAAAATACACATCTGTTCTGCAGGATTCCCATCTCCCATTATTCATGAATGGTTATTTGGACAAAACAGCAACACTTTTCATGGAAGATGGACCAATCCATGCCATACAGAATGAAAAAAATATTCAAGAATGGTACATCAAACATAGGCTAATTTCTTTTTTTAAAATTCCATCACTATCATGTAGGGGGTCGATTTACAATGTAAGTATTATTCTAAACTGAACACTTGTTTTATATACAGTAGCTATGACGGAGTAGTGATGTCGAAAGTGTTCGTACATATTTGTGTTTTTGAAAATATAGTTGTATGACAGGGTGAGAATGTTTATATCTATGAGAGAGAGAGAGAGTGAGAGAGAACGCTTCTAACTATGTGAGAGAAAAACGTTTATATGTACAAGAGAGAGAGAATGTTTATATGTACAAGAGAGAGAGAATGTTTATATGTGCAGCAGAGAAAAAGGTAATCTCACCAAGAGTTAAAAGTGAAGGAAACTTTTTTCCTTTTAGTGGTCAAAATCGGGATGGGGGCAGAAACTTTTCCCCTCTTTCAGGAGGCAATTTTTTTTCCCTTTCTGGGGTCAAAACTAGATGGAGTTCTTTCTCTTTTTAGGGGTTGAAATTGTGGGGAAATCTTTTGTCCCCTTTTAGGGGTCAAAATAGGGGTGACATTTTTTGCTCTTTTAGGGGTCAAAAGTGAGGGTAAACATTGTTTTCTCTTTTGAGTGAGGGGAAACTTTTTTCTTTTCGGGGTCAAAATCAGGAGGGAGTTTTTCTTCCCTTTTAGGGACCAAAATCGAAGTGGGGAGTTTCTCTTCTGTTTAGGGGTCATAAATGGAGGGAAGGTTTTTTCCCTTTTAGGGGTCAAAATCAGCGGAGGGCAAGTTTTATTTTCCTTTTAGGGGTCAAAATTGAAGTGGAACTTTTTTCCCCTTTTCAGGGTCATAATCGGGGGAGGGAGGTCCTTTTTTTTACCTTTTATGAAATCTCTATAAAATATAATTTCTTTTCCTGTCTTTTTATATTTGAAGTTATTTTTTCCCCAGGCAATGCCAATCATCCCTGCTAGTTTTAAATAATTTAATTCAAAAAGATTGCTTTTAATTGTAGTGTGACAGCTGTCATATCAGCATACATTTAGAAAACTTTTTCCAAAATTTGTCTATGGATTCTAATGTTGACAATAGAAGATATGAAACACAAAAAAAGGATTTGTTAACTATTAGGCCTCCAATGAAAACAATACAGAAGATAACATTTTAGTAACAATCACTGGTTGCAGAACCCAGGTTTTTAGCAAAAGGGGAAAAAGATTCCTACCAAAACTTTTTTGGTGTCATTGGATGCAAAAGACTGTCCACTATCACATATTAAAAATCCCCATTAATCTGAATTGGGGGAATATTTTTGACCGGACTTTGAAATTATTGATATTTTTGTGACTTTTTCACCATTTTCAGTCATAGTTGGGTGCATTTATGAAAAGAAAAAAACATCTTACCCCCAAAAATTGCTTCAAAAAATTTCTCAACATTTTTTTGTGCATCAGGCGTACTCAATAATATAAAAAGGTCTACCACTGCCTGCTCACTAGAAAGGTACAATTTTCAAGATGGTGTCCAAGATAGCAACCAAATTAGTCGGCTGCATCTAGGAAAAAAAACAACCTTATTCACCAAAAAATTGCAACAAAAGTTTTCTCAATGGTTTTTTGTGTATCAGGTGTGCTAAATAACCTACTAAAAGTCTACCACTGTCTGATCACTGGAAAGGTATAATTTTCAAGATAGCGAACAAGATGGCCGCCAAATCCTTAAAATGCCAATTACTCATTCATTATTCATCCTAGACAAGTTTTTCCAATGATGTTTTTGTAATATCAGTTGTGTTTAATATCATATAAAAAGTCTCCCACAGTCTGACCAATAGAAAGGTATAATTTTCAAGATGGCGTCCAAGATGGCTGCCAAATCCTTAAAATGCCAATTACTCGTTCATTATTCATCCTAGACAGGTTTTCCAATAATGTTTTTTGTAGTATCAGTTGTGTTTAAGAGCATATAAAAAGTCTACCACAGTCTGACTACTAGAAAGGTATCATTTTCAATATGGAGTCCAAGATGGCTGCCAAATCCAGAGGTTGGGATGACTGATCTGCCAGGGGCATTTGTGTTTCCAAAACACATCTTGTTTAGGAAAATTATACCACAGTTGCTTAAACCATATTGTTACAAGTGTCACAAAGGATATTAAACAAAGTTTGCTGAGGAAGGGTATCATACAGTTCGCAGGAGTGAGCAATTCTGGGCAGGACTTTTGACCGATTTGTTAAGTGAACAAGTCCTTATGAAGCATTTGAAAA
The DNA here is from genome assembly GCA_006491835.1 of Architeuthis dux. Classification (NCBI taxonomy): domain Eukaryota; kingdom Metazoa; phylum Mollusca; class Cephalopoda; order Oegopsida; family Architeuthidae; genus Architeuthis; species Architeuthis dux. The sequence continues at coordinate 2,979,354 of VCCN01005588.1, read as the reverse complement.
GTCGAGGGGGTTTGACGAGGGGGAGAGGAATGACTGAAAGTGTGTATCAGCAGTAGGTGTATAGTATGCATACTAGTGCTAACATTCATGATGCCATGACATCACTGATAGGAAAGCAGCACACTACCAGTCATCAACATGTGGAGTTTGGAACAGTAAGACGCGACCATGACATGCGAGACACAAGGAAAATCTTGGATTGGTTCCATGATCTATTTGATTGAAAATTCATACAACTCCGATCATTGGCCATGTGGTTTGGCAGCAAGTGATGCTGATGGTATCAATTGGATACAGAAAGGTTTAGACAATCAGTCACAATTAAGAGGGAGTATATGATTCATACACTGAATGACCTGAAGCCAGGTCAAAGTGGACAAGCAAACTGTTCAGATTGATCCTTCTGTACTTTTCCTCCATTGTACAGCTTTGGCACAATGAGAAAACGGCTTACTTTGCACATGAGATGACGGCAGTTCTAATCTCAATGTTCAAGGACTCCTTCATGAGGAAAAAAAAGTCTGAATTGAAGAGAACAATAAAAAGAATCTGAATAACATTATGGTACCCTGTTTCCACCCCAAAGTATGATCGTAATTGATTGCAGCTGGCTGCTGCATGTCATAAGATGGAAAGCGAATTTATCATATGCAGAGGTCATGGAACAGTTCAATTCCTTTCTCATATCTAAGTATGGAATATGTTGTGTCCTGTTTGATGGCTATGAAGAGCACTCGACCAAAGATCACGAGCATAGACGTCGTCAGAAAGGAAAAGTGTTGGCAGCTATTGTGATCTCTGAAAAGATCAATAGGCGTTCTTTGCCAATGATCAGAACAAAACACAATTCATTGGGCTTTTAGTGAAGCACTTTGAGGCTATTGGTCATTGTATGAAGATAAGTAAGGTGGATGTAGACACTATGATTGTATCAAGTGCACTGGAATTTGCTTGTGATGGTCAGTTGTGGCAGAAGATACTGATGTGTTCATTATGTTGCAACATCATTGGGAAAATGGCATGGCTGATGTCTTCATCAGGGAGGAATTGTATATGGCGCATAGAGTCGGTTGTAAGGAGTGAGTTTATAAGTGTAGATCAGCTTCTGCTGGTCCATGTGGTCTTTGTGGCTGATTGGTGGACGCAGCTAGGCGTAGGCTGGTCTCCCTCTGGCAGTGAGGGTGTAAGTTCAATTCTCACGGAGGGCTTACTTTTTCCTTTTCGGTTGCGTTGTTATTCATTGCCATAGAAGCAGTGGCCCCAATAAATAAGTTTTATAAAAACAGCTGAGATTAGGGTGAAGGTAAAAACTAGTCAAATTTAATAAAAAGTGGTCTGTTACAATACTTCATCCAATATTAATAAGGGTTGATTTGTGAAAATACTTGTTCTCAAAAACCACCCAATAAAGTATCATTTGGATTGGTATAATACTCTGTTTTTATGGAGTCCAATCAGTTTCTTCACATTCTCTTACTTCAAGACTTAATAGTTATCTACTTAAAAGCTGTTAGTACCATAAATAAATGTTTATGCCTTATCAATTTCATCTGAGGTTTTATTAAAAAGTGACTGAACTCATTTAAGTGAAGAGTCATTGTTTCAAATGGTAGGAGACATTTTTATCAGCAACATTGTTATCTTTAAGTGGAAGAGTCCATTGTTATGATGGAGAAAACAGAAAAAATCACACTGTTCAATATATATATATACAGTACCTGTCATAAGTATTTGAACAAACAGCCATTTTGCTTCTAATCACTTGGGTTTGAGAGTTAAAACCAGAAACATTATGCAAGAAGAACCAAATTGTTTTCAATCAACATAACAAGGCATGCATTTAGTCATATTTTGTGGTTCTGAATTAAATTGTTAAATGAAAAAAAAAGCAACTTTTTGTTTCTATCCTTCTAAAACCTTGGTCGAAATTGATCAAGGAGATTTAAAAAATGAACTCACATTGCTATATGGAAGAGTTGCCAAACTAGTAAGTTAATTTTGATCCCCACTCCTGCTCAAAATCCATAATGGCCCCTGCAATCACAGGAAATAAAAACGGATTTTGTGCTTGTTCAAATACTTATGAGTAATACTTTTTTTTATCAATGATAATTTATACATAAAAAAAGGATTGCTCATAATTATTTGAAGAAATATTTTCAAGAAATTTAACTTTCAGAACCACAAAACATGTACTTGTTATGAGCAATACTTTTTTTTATCAATGATAGTTTATATATAAAACAATAAAACTAAAACTTGCTTTTTTTTCATTTAACAATTTAACTATTAAAAAAAACATTTTAAAAAAATGTAGCATTCAGAACCCCAACACATGACTAAGCATGCCTTGTTATGTGGATTGCAAAAGATTTGGTTCTTCTTGCATAAAGTTTTTTTTTAACTCTCAAAACCAAGCGAACCAAGGTTTCTCAACAATTTTTGTTATCAGGAGCACTCAATACTAAAGGTCTACCACAGTCTGACCACTGGAAAGGTATAATTTTCAAGATGTCATCCAAGATAGTCGCCATATCCATATCATAATTAAGGCTACAAGACAAAAGGTTGCAGGAATAGGACACGCAATTGTCCAGGAAGTTTTCGATGGTTATAGTGAAGTTTTCGATGGTTATAGTGAAGTTTTCGATGGTTATAGTGAAGGTCATTCCATTGCATGAGTGACGTGGGCAAAACACCCACCAGATCAACAACTTCAATGCAAAAACTGAGTTTGCGGGAAGAAAGGATGATTTCCTTTCATGGGGAGGGGTTAAGATGACTGACCTGCCAGGAGCATTTGTGCTTGTTTAGGAAAATTATACCACAGTTGTCTGAACCCCATTGTCAAAGAAAATGTTATCACAAAAAGAATGATAGCGTAATTCTAGAAGCAATCATCATGTTTTAACAGGCAGCAAATTAAAAGTATACATCACATGCTTATAGTAAAAATTAATATTGTTGATATATTAGGTTCCAAGTTGGCTGCCAATCAGAAATTTGAATATGGCTGCTGCCAAGACATTGAGCCGTTTGTAATCATCATGTTCAAATTATCATACATCCAGAACGCTGTCATCATCATCTTCCTCCAAGGTTGCTACAATACTGTGTTATTGCATGACTGTCCTTCAGCATAAGCCATCAAGCACTTCAGTTCACTCATTCGACAGGAACAGTTAAATTTACAACCTGGAAATGAACACGCAGGCTATGGTAGTATTCTGCATGTTCGACTTGGTTATCATTGCCCTGTACCTCACATATTGCAGAGATGTCAGTGTATCCTGTTTAGTTCCACCATACTTCACCAACTTCCTGTTCTCGTTCACTAATTTCTTTCATTTTTTGTACCCCTAGAGAGTTCATTAGGTGCATCTTTCCAAGACCAACGGATGCTGAGGTTGTGTCGCAGCCACTCCAAGCATGTATGAAAAGAATGTACCTCTGGATGACTGACACAGCCGGTATGGATCTGTTGGCATCTTTCATGCTAAACATTTCGGCAGGTCATCTTTGTCTGCATAAATTTGGCACAGTGTTTTTGCATGCATTTCTGCCATGATTTCTAGTACACCTACATCTAGTCTTTCAGGGAAGCACAAGAGAGATATATTGTCTCTTAAGACGAAGCTGGAAGTTATTGAGGAACATGAGCGTGACAAGAGACGGGCTGAGCTGATGGAAAAGTACAGTCTCAAAAAGTCGACGATCCACAACATTTGGAAGTCAAAGGACAAGATCAGGGTGAGCGTGAAGAATTTGAAATCTGGACCTAAGGGCACTGAATTATTTAGATCGAGGAAGCTACCCTTCAAGAGCCTGGATAAAGCTGTGTTTTAGTGGTACAAGCAACAGTGAGCTGAGGTAGTGCCAACCTGAGGCTTGGATATTCAGCATGTTGCAGAGAGGCTGGCTGTGGCATTTTAGGGGGTGACATGGCATTGTAAACAAAACCATAACCAGGGAGATGCTGAATGCTGACCCTGAAGCTGTGAATCCTTTCACATATGAACTGAAGCAGCTCGCTGAAAATGAGGAGCTCCACCATTTTCAAATCTACAATGCTGAGGAGACTGGGCACTTCTGGTGTTCACTCCCAAGAAATATGCTTACCTCACAGAACATCAGCAGCACCCCAGGACACAAAGTTGTGAAGGACAGGGTTTCCATTCTAGTATGCTCGAATACGGATGGTTCTCATTGTTTGCGGCTGGTTATTTTGGAAAAGTAAGAGACCAAGGTAACTGAAAGACATCATGACCCAGCTGGCTGTGGAATACCATGGGAACAAGTCTGCTTGGTTTACCCAGGAGTTCTTCACAGACTGATTCAACCACATTTTTTACCCTGAAGTTCACCATCACCAGGCACAGTCTGGTATGAACTCAGATGATGTGTAGGCACTGTTGCTCTTAAATAATGTCCCAATCTATCCCTCCTTATCCAAGTTCACCAGACGACATGGACAAGCTTATTGATACCAGAGGAAAGAAGACCCTGCAAAACTTCAAGTACAGCCTGAAAGATACCATCTACAACTGAGCTTTGAAGAAGGTCTCTTTGAACACCCTCAAAAATGCCTGAACAAAGCTGCTGGACATCACTAACTGGTTACCAGTAGCAATTTTGAGGGACTTGATACCAGTGAGATGGCAAATATGTTGGCTGCAGTTGGACATAGGGAGCTTCAGGTGGACAAGCTGGAAGACTGGCTGAATGAGGATGCTGAGGTACCTGGTCATCACCACCTGACTGAAGAAGAAATTGCTGAGGAGTTCCTTCCATTGCAGAGACCTGAAGAGGAAGACAAAGAGGAAGAAGAGGCCCTGGCCCCTCTCTGGCTGCTGGCATTGATGCTGCTGACACCATCCTCAGTATCATTGACAAGAGAGGTGGTAGTTTGATGAAACACTATGAAATGATATGAATCTTATGGCTGGAGTTGCTACAACAACAGCAGCAGATGAAATGCCAGCTTAAGACTTCTGAGTTTTTCAAGCCAGTTTCAACAGTGTGAAGAGGAAGCGAGAACCTTCTTTTTCATCAGAGGACACCAATTTCTCCGTGGCATCCACTTCCTCTGCCAGCCTTGGCATCATTTCCAGTATTCTGAGCCCAGAGAACCTCCAGAGGAAATCTTTTCCAATAATTAGAGGGAACAGTAAAGTTATGCGTACATAGTGTATATAATGTACAGTTACATGTGTACAGTGCAAAGTTCATGTACAGTATCTACTTACGGTTCATCTACTTACAAATCATCTGTACAGTGCAAAGTACGTCAACAGCATTTCTTCCAAGTTGAGCAAGGAAAGGTGAGTACAATTGTATTTTATGGATATTTTATAGAACTGTACATGACATTAGTCATTTGCATGAAGAGGTAAAATCGAAAATAGAACTAGGGGTCACAGAAATGCCTTTGGAATTACCAAACAATGTTCTTTAAATGCGGAAAATTACTAAACTTTCTTACCCGGGGCCTGAAGACACAGACAAAACAAACTACAAATATAACATCACAGGAAAGTAAATTATATTTTATAGAGATTGCATAAAATTAAATTCGCCTGCACACAAAATTGTGGAAAGAATTACTTGTCTACCTTTGAAAATTTTGAACTGATCCTAAATGGGATCAATTTACCCTTGTGCACAGAGTTGCAGTCTGTAGGGTGCAGCTGCTCCCTTAAATTTGAAAATACCACAATTGCCTTGACCCTAAAGACCTGACACCAAATTGACATTTAGAGGTCACCAGAAGTCATCCCCACCTATCCTATGTTCATCCTGGGGTTACGTAATCCTTGTTCACAAATATACAGCCCATAGGGTGCACCATCTCTCTTAGATTTGGATTTGGAAATGCCATAAATTGATGTAGAGGTCACCAGAGATCAGCACTACCTATTCTATGTTCATTCTGTGGTCAATCTACCCTTTTACACAAATTTACAGCCTGTAGGGTGAAGCTGTCCTTCTTGGATTTGAAAATACCAAAATTGACTTGACCCTAAAGACCTTACCTTTGGGGGTCACCAGAGGACAGGGCCACATACCCTATGTTCATACTTGGGTCACGTTAACCGTGTGCACAAATTTGCAGACCATAGGGTGCATCCGTCTCCCTTAGATTTGAAAATGCCCAAATTGACCTGACTCCAAATTGATCTTTAGAGATCAGCGCCATCCTATTTTCACTCTGGTCAAGTAAACCATGTACACACATTTTCAACTCGGAGGGTGCAACCGTTTAGGAGTCTATAAAACATAAAGTTTGTTAGAAACAAACAAACAAACAAACAAAAAAACATTTGTCATCTTTATAGATATATATATGATATACATATATATATATATACAGTGAACCCTCATTAAAACGGACTAATAGGGGTAGAAGGGTGTCCGTTTTAGCCGATTGTTTGAGTTAACTGATAGTAGGAATTAATACTGTTATACTTATACAGTATTGGATAGTATATATACACTGTACACTAAACATGATACATCATATAACTATATAAAACATATATATATTTTATGAAATTATTTCACATATAACAAGATTAATTAGTTCAGGTCTTATTAATTAAGATCTGACTCCTCTGAAAATCCCTAAAATGTTTGTTTACTTCTAAATGTCTGTCCTCTATAGCTGATATGGACAGTCACTCTCTAAACTCAGATTTTGTCCATTTAATCCGATATCCGGATTAACAGGGTTCGTTTTAATGAGGGTTCACTGAATATATGATATGTATCTAGTATTATAAAGACAACACGTGTTTGTAACTTTGTTTCTAACTAACTTCATGTTTTAAACAGTTGCATCCTATTAGAAGTGATAACGGTTCAGTGGTTAGAGTCATGGAAAATGGAATTGGTGTAATGAGTTCAAACTCTGATCTTCAGGTGTCTGTTATAGTCGGTAACCTTCTGGAATTTTCGAACAATAGATAGAGAATAACACTGTAAGATAAGGCCATTGAAAGAATCAGTGCATGTGCTAGGCTCTAATAACCTCCTCAGTAGGCCCAGCATAGAAATTAATGCCATATGGGAGCCTTTTGTTAAAAAAGAAAGGACATTTAGATTAAGACTAAAATTCCACCTTCTGGTTTCACTATATGCGAAGTGCAAACAGTCATATACTCTGGTTCAGTTGAAGAGACAGACAAGCGACATTAGGTTTAAAACACCAAATTTCCGCCACTGGAATGTTCTATGAGACACATGAGACATAGTGGACAGGACAAACGCATTAGTTAAGCATATCTAGTGACCTGCCTGGTGGTTGTGAGTTCAAACCCTGGGTCGGGTAGTTAAAAAATGTGATATATTCTGGTTCAGTGGAAGAGGCAGAGAAGTGACATCACAAGGACAAATTAATCGATAAAGAGTTCAGTTTGAAATTCCCAGAAGATTACCCATTATGATAGGCACCTGAAGAAGGATGGAGAGTACAATGGCCGAATGGGTGTTAGTATAACAACCAAGATGAGGACATTAGTCCGAATAAATCAGTATATCATAAAGCTATTAGTGTATAACAAAGCTATTTGTATATCATAAAGATATCAGTGTATCATAAAGATTAATGTATAATAATGATATCAGTGTATAATAAAGATATAAGTGTATCATAAGGATCAGTGTATCATAAAGATATCAGTGTGTCATAAAGATCAGTGTATAATAAAGATATCAGTGTATCATAAGGATAAGTGTATAATAAAGATCAGTGTATAATAATGATATCCGTGTATCATAAAGATATCAGTGTATCATAAAGATATCAGTGTGTCATAAAGATATCAGTGTGTCATAAAGATCAGTGTATAATAAAGATATCAGTGTATAATAAAGATGGAAATGGGAAAATATCTAGAACATTATGAGGTGAATAACATTAACGTTTTGTTATTGTTAAATGCCACAGAGTAAAAGTAGGAAAAATCATTAATTTGTATGATATAGGATGTATAGGAAGAGTGTTAATAACTAAATTCCCTCCAGCTCAATTTTATTTCCTTGGAATATTAGAAATCGTCAACCAAAACTGTCACCATAGATTTCTTTCAGTTTTCAAGTTGGTCTGCCTGGCTGGTTGGCTATGCATGTATGTATCATGCGTACTGGCCACATCAATGGAGCTAGAGGGCTGAAAATTCCAACATTTAAATCTTATTAAAAACACTTTTTTTTGTTTTTTAACCCCCCCCCCCAATATTGATCACTAGATTGTGTAAGCTTGTTTTTGTAAAATCACTGCCCTAACTAAAGGCAAGAGAAGTAACTTATTCATTGATCATCCTTTTTCCAATTTTTAATTGATCACCCTCAACATGGCATGCTGCTAAAAGACATTGGTCATTTGATGGTTTCTATTGAGTGACTAACCGGACCTGTTTTTAAATGGATTATGATAGTGTCTAAAGGACCTAGCAGTTTGGGTGCCTCGCCATGGAGCACTAGTTAGTAAGCTCACAGACCATTCCTACAGGCATGAGTTTTCATTAGATGCCCTACACTTGTGGCCTTATACCAGGCTAAGCTAACCTTAGTGAATATGGGTGCCTTACATTGGAATAGTAGTCAACAAACTAGTCATGTGGCTTATTACTACTGTAGTGAGTTTGATCCTTACCATGTGCCCCACATGTGTAGCCTAGTGCTAGACTAAGCTGAGCTTAGTCGATACCTAAAGGATCTAGCTGCTTTTATTTATTTAGTTTTTCTTACATTTGATTGAAAATTCTTTTGTATAGTGATTTAACTACAGTGGTTTGCATGCAATTCTGGGTTAACCTATTTGAGACTCCCATTAGGTTGTGCAAAAATAATTGCAGTTTTTCACCATCAACTTTAAAGCAGTATATCTCAGCTTAGAATAAAAGTTATTAATTGAAATAAAAACCTACAAAATCTACACATTTGTACCAACTAGAAACAAGTCTATTTATTCTGGAAGCGTAGAATTCTGGTTTCCTGGAACCAATTAATTCTTTGAAGGCGTTTTGAGCTGCTGCTTGGTTGTTGAAGACCTTCCCTTGCAGGAAGTGGTCGAAATGCTTGAAAAAGTGGTAGTCAGTTGGAGAGAGATCTGGTCAGTAAGCTGGGTGAGGTAGAGTTTTGTAGCCTAGTTTGTTCAATTTCTGCGTGGTCATTTGCGCAACATGCGGCCAGGCCTTGTCATGGAGAAGACTTGGTCTTTTTCGATTGACCAATATTGGACATAAACGTTGCAGTTCTTTGATTTCTTGGCAATACTTCTTTGGGAAGTGTTTTGGTACTTCACTTCTATCAAGTCACTGCACGAAAAACTGTCAGTTATTGTACAGAATCCATAAGAGCTCCAAAGCGATCAAGAAATGGATTGTTTTTGTTGCGTAAAAGAAGCGCAGAGCAGACTTTGTAACAGCAATTTCTTTGTTTTTGTTTTACTAATGCGGAACCCATTTGTCAGGCTCTTTTGATTTTCCAATTTGGTGCAAATGTTGATCAACTGTTGAATGGTTAACATTTCTCTGCAAATAGTTTTGCTTGGGTCCGCCTCACTAATGACCCTCAATTGGATGTTGTCAATCACTGAAGGACGTCTACAACCCACCTCAACTTCAAGGTACTTACAACACAT
>VCCN01005588.1:2946845-2960509 GCA_006491835.1 Architeuthis dux | reverse complement strand
CAATAAGGTCATCATCAACCCAACGGATGCAAAAAAACAGCTTCTCCTTGTTCGAGATGTCAGCACTTTCATCAGTCATTATTGTATACATCACAGCATTTTGGATATTTTGTGCAATTTGCTGAAGTGCTCATGGGCCATAATCTTGTGCATTTCATTTTGTATATCTGCTGATGTGAATTTGGATGTCTTTTACTGCAACCATTCTACAATTAAGGGGTCTTCGTCACATCTCAGTTTTAGCAATTGATAGAAATTAGAGTCTGTCTCACTTTTCTCAGTTGCTTTCCTGTCTCATCACAGAGGTAGAGTTTGCTTTGCAAGATACTGCACATTTTCCAGTATTTTGATCAGAATTCTGTGACTATTGTATTTCTCTAGTGCATGTTGGGTAGAAATCATCTCGGTGACGTCTCCTTTCACAGTTGAGGGTATCTTGCGCCATCTTGCTGCAGCTTCTCTGTGACACTCTGACGATTCATGTTTGTGAAGTCCTTTGTCTTTTGCCAATGCTTTTTCCCAATTCTGGAAACCTGTCTCAGTGAAAGCAACTTTGCCTTTTATTGACGAAATCATGTTGTGTTGAAGTGCTTTAATACAGGTAAAGCAGAATGCTGAGTTGGAAATTGCATCATAGTGCACCCACATGAATTTGCCAATTGTGGCTAAATAGGAACACATGTTCCTACACACACATAATATTTTGTCCATATTTGGCTATTTTTGACCACTTTTTGGTCTTTTGGGTGTTCTTTTTGCCATTTTGGGTTATTTTTTTTAAAAATTAGGGCTTTTTAACACTTCTTGGCTATCAAACAAGCACAGAATTATTTGGCAACACTGGGTGGCAATATTACTGTTCAGGTCATATTAAAATTATTATATGTAAGTTGAAAAATAATGTTTTTTGTTAAATTACTTTGGACATCCTATTAAAATATTCCGATGATATAGATTTGGTAGATTTCCATTTATTTCTGGAGATATTGTACAATGTACAGATTATACAAAAAATTCAAGGGTGCCTTTAATCATGACCAGTGTAAATTTTAAATCTATACAAAATTTTAAATCTATGAAAATTGAAAACTATAATACTATAGCTAGTTAACCTTTTGGGACCAGGATATTTTAAGGTGACATGATATCAGTGAAATATCTTGTCAGTCTTTCCAGACCAATCATTGCTTTCATTGCTTTTATCATCATTTACAAAATGTCTTGAATCACTATCCGATTGACTGCCAGTCTAAGAAAGACCCAGAACAAAGTGATTTCCTGTGAGATATCTCATCACCCAATTCAGGACAATCATTGCTTTCATTGCCACCTACAACTTGTCTAGAATGATTATTTGATTCACTGCCAAAGTAAAAAGAGCCAGGACAAAGAAATTTCTTGCGAGATATCTCGTCAGCCGCTCTCTTCTTGTTTGACACAGAAAGAAGTCATTTTTAGACAAGATAATCACTAGCAATGAAAAATGGATTCACCATTTTTATTGAATTTGACTAGTTTTTACCTTCAACCTAATTTAGTTGTTTTTATATAACTTATTAATTTGGAACACTGTTTCTATGGCAAGAAATAACAGCGCACTCGGAAATAAGGAGTAAGCCTTCAGTGAGAATTAAACTTACACCTTCATTGCCAGAGGGAGACTAGTTTACGCCTAGCTGCTTTTACTAACTGGCCACAAAGACTTCATGGATTAGCAGAAGCTAATTCACACTTATAAACTCACACCCCACAACCGACTCGCTGCACCATATATAAGTTTATAAGTATAGTAAAATTAGGTTGAAGGTAAAAACTAGTCAAATTTAATTAAAATGGTGTATTACAATACTTCATCCAATAATAATAAAGATTGAAAAATGGATTCATATAGAGAATCTAAAACAGAGAAAATTGTGGCTAGATCCATAACAGCCTTCAACATCTCAAGCCCAACAGAATCTACTTAGGAAAAGGTACTTTTCTGTGTTTGGTAGGATTCAAAGGGATTTCTTTATTACAAATTGCTAGAACTTGGACAAAATGTTACCTTCAGATTATCATTTGTTTTGTTCCATGCAAAACTTCTTATCTGGTCAGCAGGTCCAACAATTTGAAGATATCAAAAGATTCCTCAAAGAATTCACTGAATCAAAACCGGAATTGTTCTTTTATGATGTTATAGACAATTTATCTGAAAATTAATGTACGGTCATAGAAAACTAGAGAAAATACACTGTGACTGAATAATGATACTATGAGTTTATATGAATGAAAGATTTTGTCTAAACCTTTGCATTAACCTAATATATAATACTGATAGACTGGATGCTGAGTAATATTTGGATATTTTTGGGGAAAAGTGTGTTTTATAGTCTGGCAAATATGTTAACCTGAAATCAAGTATTCTATTTCACTTCTAAATTGTGTATGCAATAATTTGCATTAAAAAAAAAGAAATGGTTATTCATGTTAATGCAATGTAATTGGTAAAACCATTCATATATGACAAGGTGTTGACAACTAAGATTATTATCTCATGCCATTACTTTTCCCTCACCCTATGCCTGTATAGACCTATGGCCAAGGGCTCTGTTGTCTTCACACCCAAACCTCCTGTCCTCCCCCACGTTGTGATTAAGATCGAAGGAAGAAGGCTGGGCATTGTAGTCGAACTGTCGCTGGAACACCAGTAAACCACAGGCATAAAGTTGAGATGAGCTGAAATCAGGAAGCCACTTCGGGTTGCAAAATTCAATTCTTCGGGCCGGGCCGGGTCGTGTGTTAATGAGTGGATTATGGGCCAAATAAATGACATAAAAAGCTTGAAATATGGGATTTAGCATCTGAATACATTTTGCCTCAAATCAATGAATAATGCATGCTAGATGATCATTTGTGTTTAACCAAGAATGCCAATTAATAATCAAAGAACTTAATTTAATCACTAATTATTTCAATCAGGCATCTTTTTAATGTATTAAAAAGAAACAAAGAATCTTTAAAACATAAAAAGTAAGCATAGTATCCCAATATTTGCTGAATCCAGACTTGCCTTAAAGGGAAAAAAATGTTCCCCCTCACTTTTGACCCCTTAATGGGAAAAAAGATTTCCTTCACTTTTGATCCTTTAAAAGAAAAAAGTTCCCCCTCACTTTTGACCCCTTAAAGGTAAAAAAAGCTTCTCACTTATGACACCTTAAAAGGAAAAAAAGTTTCCCCCCTCAGTTTTGATCCCTTATCTTTCAAAAATATCTTTCAGAATATAAGGTCAGGTAAAGAAATCAATATTGAAAAAAAGTTTGATCAGAATGTGAGGCCAGGTAAAGGAACCAAATTAAAAAAAAAAATGTGATCAGAATAAACGTTCTCTTATGACGTCACAACATTTTTTACAACATCACATCAAAACAAAGAGAATCTGTTTCACAAAACAGTCTCAGTCAAATTTCTGCTTTCCTAATTCTCTCTTGTGATTGGTCAGTCTTTTGGTAAATTGACCAATGAAAGTGTCACAACATAATCATGACAAGAGAGTATTAATAGTATAGATACTAAGGTGAGTTTTTAACAACTGATACAAGTCTCCTGCCATAGCCAATTTTATAGAGCTGAATCTTGAGCATGAGCTTCTGGGAAAATCAAATTTACCATTGGGTTTGAGATTAAAGGTTTTCCTTGTTTAAGAGAAAATTGTATTTTATCCACAAGATTATCCTCTCTAGACTGAAATACAGTACATAAAATATCACATTGTGATACTTCCGCCATTTTGAAAATAAATATTTCTAAAAAAATCAGTTTTAAGCAGTAGTGTAATTTTGTTGATGTTAAAATATAGTCTTATTTGGTTCTTCAGACAGATAGTATCAAATTCTTATCTTCTCTCAATTTTAAGCTACAGTTAACAAAACACAAGTTTGTAAATCGTCTGAACTATCCCACCTAGGTGAGATAGTTCAGCCACATGTATTAATTGGCATATTCTTGAAATTAAGTGAGTTGAATTGGCTAAAAACATAAATTTAATCATTTCAAAGACATTTTATTATCCTAAAGTACAAAGTACAAAAATCAGGTACTTTAATGTTGTTAGCAACTGCATATTCATATGCCAGTCGTTTTGTTATCTTTGTTGTTAAACAATTAAAAATGTTGGAACAATGTTTTAGATAATCAGCCAGCTCTCTCTCAATGTCGTGTGTAAGGACTTGCCGAACTGAACAAGTGGCTAGGTTAAATCCCTGACCCTCTCTTTTGTCCTTTTTCAAGTAGTCCATAAGTGTGCTTCTTGGGACGCCATATTTATCAGCAGCATTCCTTACTGAACTTCCATTCGACTTGACTTCCCCAAAAGCATCTCTCAGAGCAGATTTATCCCTCTACCTATTTGTCCTTTTCTTGTATTTCCTTCCCATGATGACTGGTGGATCATCATTTTCATCATCACCATATTTATTATTATAGACTACAGATAAATACATACAAATATATATTCCCTGATGGCTATTAGGAGTTGTGTTTTACTTTGAGTTGATAATATAATTACTTAAAGGAAGTAGTGTTATCATTTTATAAAGGTCATAACTTCGTAATAGTGGGGGGATGGTTTGGACACTGACAAACTATCCCTCTGCTTGACTGTCCTACCTATTTCCTCCACAATATGATAATATGATAAAATAATGGCTACCCTCAAAGTTCACACAACAGAGTTTAACATTCACTTTCAACAGCAATATCTTCGACATGTAACATAATAATACATAAATCACTGCTTTCCATATTCTTGTAGGTAGAGCTTACGATATACACTCCAAAAAATACATAAGACCCTAAAAAAACCCATACATTCTGGCCTGGTGAAAGAAGTTCTGGGCTTGTTGTTTTGAAATTCCTCATGGACGATATAAACAAACTCTCAGATTTTCATGCAAGATCTCGCAGCCCTAGGTCCCATACTTTTTTCAGGAAATGCAATGTCCGACCTATTCCACTGTCCGAAATATCAGTGCTCTCCCCTACTATTTACCTCTTCCTTTTTTATTATATTGTATTATATTTCACTATACAATATATAAAACATATTGCAATATACCGTATTTGATGGCATTTATTTACTATTTACCCCGTCCTTTTTCACTATATTGTATTTTATTATACTATCATCATCATCATCATCATCATCATCATCATCATCATCATCATCATCAGCCGTTATAAGTCCACTGCTGGACGAAGGCCTTTCCCATCTCCTTCCATGACAACCTATCTTGTGCTAATCTCTGCCAGGTCTTACCGGCAAACATTTCTATCTCGTCCCTCCATCTTGTGTCTGGCCGTTTCCTACTTCTTTTACTATCCCATGGGCACCAATCTGTTAATCTTTTCCCCCATCTATTGTCATCTCTTCTCGCTAGGTGGCCGGCCCATCTCCACTTTTGTTGTTTAATTAGTTGTATAATATCCTTTACTCTAGTCTTTTCTCTGATCCATGTTGATCTTTTTCTATCTCTTAGCGTTATACTATACTGTACATTAAATATCACAATGTACTATTTTTGTCAAATCTCAGTACAAAGTCTGGAGTTGACTTTGTTTTCCTACTGTAACAAGAACAAAAAATAATCCTCTCCAAAATTAGGGGTTTAAACCGATAAATTCACAAATCCCCATCAGTGATTTGAATTCACGACCAACTGATTGTCAGGAGGCTGCATACTGACTGAGCTAAATTAACAAGTCTTAGATTTAACGAAGATTTATCATACAGATACGCACCAGCTTATTTCATTCTAATAAATAAATGCATTTATAAAAAATATATATTTTTTATGATTTGTTATCTATTATATATACAACACAAAAGTTGCAATAATCATTTTCAGTCGGAATAGAAGTTGGAGTGGAGTTTGACCCTGTAGCAGCCAGTCTTTTCCTCCTCTTTTTCATGGCTTATGTTTTATTATTTACTGATTTGCATATTTGAAAGGTATTTATTTTGTTTATCTGTTGGTATGGCATGTTTATAATTTGATTTTGAATACCTCGGTATAAAACCCAAAATATTTTGCATTTTTTGTTCAAAGTAAAGGATAATCTCTGATTATATTATACTAGCTGAAAACCTGCCCTACCACCACCGGCTACTATCGCCTTATATACTAGCAGAAAACCCGCCCAATCAACTCTTGACCTTCCCTGTCTAGGATGCATAGTTCTCGAGTTATAAGAGTACAAACATACATAAAAGCATTACAACTCTTTATATAGATGAAGTTTTGTGGAATGTGCAGACATTAGTTTTTTTTAAAGTGCTTCTTAATTTTGTGTAACTTCACTTTTTTCTGCACAGAAATATTTCAAGCAGTTACCTGATGTAATAATAAATGGACCAATGATGTGGATATCTGTAGAAATAGGTTTTTACTAAGCTTAGCTTATTCTGCTACAAGGCCACAGTAGAGATATTGGTGAGACCCAGTTAGGATGGAACTCACAAGCAAAGGTCCTGCAAAACTAACTTACTTAATTATTACACTATGGCCAACACTCAGGATTACAGTTGAAATATCAGGTTCTCAACTTTTAGTCCATGAGCCAGGAGCTATAATTTGGTGTATGGGTACACTAAGTGGTACTAAATTTAACAATGCATTTTAGTTTTGTACATGTCTGCACAGTAAATAAATAGTTGATGGACCTTTGGGTCGCCCAGCTGAAGTGAGTAATTAGAGTATATAAGTTGAACGTCCGGTGAGTAAATTAGTCCTGGCAAACTATGGTTTAAATTGGAAAAAATTAAAACATAAATCTTTTCTCCACAATGCATTTCTATGAAGTCTCCAGAACACCAAAGCTTCTCAATGTATTTCAATGAAATTATGTGGAAAGGTAAGGCATGTTTTTAACATAAGATGTGATTAAATTTTGGAGCATATACAGGAATTCGTTTTTGATTGAGAGATATTTTTCCGTTTTAATATTTTATACGTTTCTGTATTCGCTCCTGTATGTCAACACAATATCTCCAAAAGTTCTCAATGAATTTCAAAGGAATTTTGTGGAAGTGTGAGCCACATTGTAAGGAGGGAGTGATTGAATTTTGGGGTGTCTCCTGGAATTTGTTAGTGATTGAGAGATATTTTTCCGTTTTTTTCCATAAAGTTCTGTATTTCCTCCTGTCTGTCAACAAGATATCTCCAAAGGTTCTCAATGAATTTCAATGACATTTTGTGGAAAGGTAAAGCACATATTATGTAAGATGTGATTAAATTTATATATTTCTGTATTCGCTCATGTCTGTCCAAAAGTTCCCAATGAAATTTTGTAGACAGGTGAGCCACATTGCATTGAAAGAGTAATTGAATTTTGGGGTGGATCCAGGAATTTGTTTGTGATTGAGAGATATTTTTCTGTTTTTTTTTCCATAAATTTATGTATTCATTCCTGTTAGACAGGGTAAAAAGCCTAACTATCTAAACAACTGCCTAACCTAATTTTTTAAAGCTGAAATTGGTTCTATAGGTCATGAGGATCAATTTAAGCCCAGACAACAATTCGAATAATTATGAGAAGTCACATGATTGATGGTGTCATCAAAAGGGTCTAAACTTTCTTTAAACTGTTGATATCTTCAGACATATATGTCACAATCAAATGCTAATTGCATATCTAGATAGAGCGAACATTTTGAGAAACTGTGACGTCATCAATCATGTAACTGAAGTCACATGATTGATGACGTCACTATCCTCCAACGAGGCATGAACAACAAGACATGTGTCAGCTTCTTCATGGTTGCACTTATGAAGCATGAAACTACCTTTTTTGTTACTGAATATCTCCAGCCATAACTATGTATGGATGCAGTAAGCTTATACCTTATACTTGGCTATGAGTCGTATGAGCTCTTACTTGTTTTCTCTGCTATTCAGAAAATCTTGCCATTTGCCTCCTTGTAGCATATGCTAGTCGAATCCGTCAATCCTGACTCTTGCTTCTGATTCTCTCTTTCTTTTCTTGTGCCAGTCTTTATGCTGTCCCTTTTGTATGCGTCATTAATGAGTTGCCTCTGACTGTTTAGGTAGGGTAATGAACTGTACCAAACTCTTCAACCACTCCCTGTGAGTTCTCTTTGGTCCCATCAAAGAAATGCAGCCAGACCATTGATGAACTATGAGCAATGTTTTGATGTTTCTTCATAAATTAAGCCAGATTCGGTGATCAGATAATTTCTCAGTGATGCCTTGTCAGACTCTCTGAGGATGCATCAGTTGTTGCTAAAGCAAGTTGTTATTGATTATTGAAATGCCTCTCCTTAGCTGACAGATTTCGTAATGATCTAACCAAATGTTTGATGGTCTTCTTGTAGTAAAGATACTGATTTTTGTGTTTTTTTTTCGAGGCCATTGTTCAGCTTCATCCTCTCGATTGGCTCAAAAAATCCTTTGTCATTGCTTTTGAGTCTTTCGCTGACAAAGGTCTTAAACAATGCATTTCTGGTAGCAGGAAGATTGAGTATATCTCTCAGTACAGATTTTTTTGATTTCTAAACCAGTATGAAAACATTTTGGTGAGCATATGACAAAGAGATTGTCACTATAATTCTTTAGCTGGAACTTCAGACATTTTACATAATCTGTATGATTCTTTCTTTTACCTGGAGTGAGTTTGGAGGTTGTTTTTAAAATAAGCTGCCACCTAAACATCTTCTGGGGTTTACTGTGATTATAACTAGTTCAAATCCATGTATCAACAGCTGAAGAGTTACTGCAAAAGCCGGCTCTGAAAGGTCCTGTGGTTCCTTTTGTTTCCTTATTAAATAATTATGTTAGAAAAACTCTGTGAATCGACGAGAATTTCCCACCTCCAATACTTCCCCCCAAACCCTTCACTCTCAGGTCTTCGAACACTAGATGACCCTGCTGTTGTAAAGAACACAAATAAACATGTTGGTAGCCACAATATCTTGTGTAATTTTGATGGTTGTATGAGAAGATCTGGTTCAGTGTATCCCTCTCAGACTGGAGATGTAGCAATATCTTTCCTTCTCTTACAGCTGATACCATTGCAAGCATTGAGGAAACATCTTTGAGATAAGCATCTTTGAGGCTATCAAACCTGGGTCAATACACCTATGCAACTATGACATTTGAATAGCAGTTTTTGTCTGATACACAGTTGGTGAAATCCGCCCATCAGCAAGATTAGGTTTTGGTACAGATCTTTATTCTTCCAGAGGATATGAAACAGTTATGAATAAACTGCTTTATGAGAATGAATGTGTGGAATATCTAGATCTGCCATGATGTTCAAGGTATTCTTTTCATACCGGATATTCTGGTGGTTCCACAGTTACTGGCAAATACTCTTGAATGTATTTCTTAGTTGTACAATTGGAGACCATCTTATTGAAAGATGTTCAGGAGCTGAGTAAAGTTAATTCTTCGCCATCCAATCCAAAAGGCAGAGAGCCAACGGCAGACCATGCTACACTTTTTTCTGAAACATGCATCAAATTCTTGTTGCTATAATTTGCCATAGGAGGAGGTCCAACACGTTTCCCAATATAGCACAGTGCTACCTCTGCTACGCTGTCACAGATATCAAGTTGTCGTTCCGTTTGTTATCCGATTCGAGTAATAGACTTCTTCTGTTCTTTAGTTGGTAGTTGAAACAAAATCTTGATTGTATCATGGGTGGTGACTGTCATTGTTTCTTGTCTTCCATTGTTGTTGTCTAGAGTACTATGCATACAAACCATTGCGCATGATTGACAAAAGCAGTTGCCTCGATGAAACCATTCTTGACCATGCCATGTTTTGCGTTCTTATGTCTTGATAAGAAATATGTGTGATTGCATTTGTGCAGCATGTTTGCAACTTCCTTGCTGCCAGTCATTCTATGAATGACCAGCCTCATAACTGCTTGCTTTAGACTATGCTCTCTTGTGATAAGTCTCCCCCATGCACTTGCTAGAGACAAAATCTTTATAACTTTAATGTGGGAATTTGTTATAGCATAACCACATTCATTCTTCCCATCAAAATCATACATGGCATTGTAGAGACTCTGTAGTCACCCACAGTCCAGCATTTCTAGCAGTTCGTTCGGATTTCTTTCCATGTGACCAAAGAAAGCTTACCGGGAATGGTTGAAGAGTTTGGTACAGCTCATATGACTCATTGTCAAGTACCTTGAAACATCGGAAGGTATAAGCTTACTGCATCATTCATACATAGTTACGGCTGGAGATATTCAGTAACGAAAAAGACAGTTTCATGCTTCATAAGTGCAACCATGAAGAAGCTGACACGCGTCTTGTTGCCCATGCCTCATTGGTAGATAGTGACATCATCAATCATGTGATGTCATAAAATGATGTCATTTGATAGATCTTACTTTGCTCTATCTAGATATGCAATTTGCATCTGATTGTGACATATATGTCCGAAGATATCAACATTTTAAAGAAAATTTAGGCCCTTTTGATGACATCATCAATCATATGACTTTTCGTAATTTTAGAATTGTTGTCTGGGCTTAAATTGATCCTCATGATCATGTGACCAAAGTTTCAGCTTTAAAAGATTAGGTTAGGCAGTTGCTTAGATAGTTGGGCTTTTTACCCTGTCTATGTCTGTCAACATGATATCTCCAAAAGTTCTCAATGAATTTCGATAAAATTGTGTGGAAGGAGAGGGAATAGGCTATGGAAGAAGCGATTAAATGTTAGGATGGATCCATGCACAATGACTTAGTCATAATTGGAACAAATGTAAATTCGCAGTCGTCCATTTTAAAATGGCCGCTTAAACTAGGCATCTGGTAGGTCCATCAAGCATTTTTGGACATAGCTTTGGCACCCCTAAAGACTCATAACAATCATTTTTAGTACCACTTTTTGTACCAACATTTCCCCTGGCCCATGGACTATTTGTTTTAAATTATTAAATCTGAAAAAAGACAAAACAAAACAAAACGAAGATGGCTTTACTAACTGGTAAAATAAACATGGTTATTAGATCTTTGGCAATCTTTTGTTTTATGTCAGTAAATGGGGAAGCAATTCCCACTTGGTGAATTACAAAAATAAAAATAATAAGGGTAATAAATTACAAACATTCATTTATTAATAATAATAAATTGGACAATCTTTAGATATATGCACTTACGAGAATGGCCATTTTGAATCGCTAAAAGTGGCTAGATTTCTTTTCCAGGTAACTGTAGAGCTAAACGTGTTTGTTATATGTTGATGATGTTATGTAGATCAAGATGGGTATGGATTAAGAATATATAAAAGACAAGAGAGACACGTGTTGCTTGAACAAAGATCTGTTTAATACTAAAGAACTGCCAGCAGTCAGTGATGTCACAGCAAGGAGACATAATTGGCTCTACATGTAATATTACTTACATGTAGTAGTAATTGTATGTAACAATGTTATATATGCTCCAAAGCCTCATACAAAGGCTAAAAAAAGTATAATTATACAACATATTGATCAGATATTAACACAATACTGAAAATAAAATTCATTTTTTTTTTTAGTGTTAATGTTTAGGGTTAGGTTTAAGGTTAGTGTTAGGGTTTAGTGTTAGTGTTAGGTTTATGGTTATGGTTATATAAGCCAGTGACAAAACAAATGAAAGCAGCAAACTTGTCATTATCACAATGATAGTTTCGCCACTGAGAAAATAGTTTACGTCGTCCATATGTTTTGAATTTAACACGGAAAAGGTAACAATCGCCTAGAACTACATGTGTGGTGAGTGACGGATGGCTGGATGACTTACCAAGGAATTCAAAATATGAACGACCATTTCTATAGAAATATAAAGAATGGCATCTTTAGATTGAGAAAAACAGCGCTATTTAAAAAAAATCTAGCCACTTTTAGCCATTCAAAATGTCCGTTCTCCTAAGTGCGTATATCCAAAGATTGCCAGTAAATTGTTTATGGCAGATAATAGTTCTCAACTTGGAGCTTATTTCTAGCCTTTGACTTGATAGTTAGAAGTGCAGAAAACTCTATCTTTAGACTTTTATTTTTACCTAATAGCCTTATTCCCCACTTGGACTACCCAAATCCCCCGCCTGGTTGGGAACCACTGCTGTAGTCCATTGTATGCTTTCCATCCATGAGTAATTATTCTTGAGCCATCTTTCATTTTATATCAGCAATTCCAAGAATAGCTAAATCCACCAAGTGGTAGTTGCACCCACCATTTACTGACATAAAACAACCTATTTATTTATTTTTAATTAATGGCCTTATTATCACACAATATGGGAAATAATTAATAAATATTTAACAAACCAAGAGTTATCTTTCTTGCACATGCAATATATTTTGAAGTCCAGGCATCTCAGAAAATAAGTATAGATGCCAATTATTCTTATCTTGCTTGTAGTGTTGTTATTCGCAGTAACTTCTCTCAGTCCAATCTATAAATGATATTTTGTCTTTGTGTATGTGTATGTGTAAGATGAAAGTAACTGTGAAAAATGTTATGTAAGTAATCAATATTTGATTAACGGAAAAGGAAATGTGATTAATTTTAAAATTTTAGTCTTTTTTTCAAAACAGTAAGAATATTAATGAAGTATTTACAAATTCAACTGCACTCTCTTGATATTGATGATGTACACCAGTGGTTCCCAACTGGGGGGGAATTCCCCTCAAGGGGGGAATTTAGGGAGTCCAAGGGGGGAAATAAGGCTATTAGGTAAAAATAAAAGTCTATCAAATGATGTTTTCCTAATTATTTTTGCTTGCTTTCTTTGAGTTACGAATACACAGCAGCAGCTGTACAATTATAAAATTAAACTAATTCTTATTATGAAGCTGTCTGATTCTACGCAAAATAAATTTTCAAATTTAAACTTGAATAGGTATCAGGCTGGTGGTCTGACAAAGATAGGTGGCAGTTTGGGACTGTGGTGCTATCCTATGAGAAATTGTATGCCTTGAAAATAAAAGTACCACCAACCGATATTCTGATATACACTAGTGATATTCAACAATAGACCACCTCCTACACAATAAATTAGCTTATTGAAAAGAGTCTGGCTCTTGTTGATTATGAAAAAGCATTTAACTCTGTAGAACACACAGCACCTTTCAACTCTATGCGAAAGCAAGGTATTAGAGAAAGTTATATAAAAGTTGTTGAGAATATATACAAAAATGGAACTGCAATAATTCAACTTCATGACGATACAAATAAGATAAAGATTGGAAAAGGAGTTAGACAAGGGGATACAATTTTGTCTCAAGTCTTGAAAGCATCTTTAGGAAAACTGACTGTTTTTACCAAAATGTTTCCCATAGACCACTACCACAGTGAGAGTGAGGCAATGACACGCGATGAACTTAGAAAAAAAATCCTAGTTTTATAAGTATATTTTAAAATTTCAAGTTTAGTTTTATGAATATATTAGAAAAAATAAGCAGCTTATCTATGAGCATTTACCTAAAATTACATGTATACATGTAAATGACACCCTGTTAAGCTACGCTCATGTCGCACTGAATTTAGGACAAATGGCCCGGACAGTTCGGACCTGGACAAGTCGGCCACGTTTCGTTTTTAAAGGCGAAAATGACTATCTAGAGGGGATTTAAAACGAAATATAATCAAAATATATAAATCTAATG
>VCCN01005588.1:2901439-2917703 GCA_006491835.1 Architeuthis dux | reverse complement strand
TTTTTGTGCTATGGTCCACCGAGGTGGCACGGATAGCAGAAAGACTACAAGGTTGTAGGTTTGACAGGAGTCCTTCTCTTGGCAGATGCGAATTAGCTATGGGAAAGTTCCGACAGTAAAGTTGACCGTGATTAAACCACAGAACATGAACATTCCGTAGTTGGTAGATGCCTATTATTATTATAATTTCTTTCTGCAGAAATTTTTTAGTTGCTTTTTATCGCAAATTTATTCACTTTGTCAATCTATGGTAGAAAAATTTAAGATGAAAGAAAATACTAGTCCAAAATTGATAATAAATGGTAGACAGTTGAATGCTTCAGATAACGAAAAACATAAGAGAGAAAAGAAAAAAAAAAAAAAAAAAAAAAAAAAAAAGAAAAAAAAAGAAAGATAATATTGCTACTACCAATATTAGTGTAAAAATAATAACAAATATGGTGCAGAGAGAGAGGGAGATCGGGGAAGAATGAAAGGTAGGTTTAAGGGTGAGATTTGATCTTCTGCCAAGCTGTAGAGTTCTTGTAACTTGGTTGGTAAGAGCAGCTGTTACAATTAACTAGGCTTCCTTCACTGGGGTGAAAGGGGCTAGAGTTCAAGTCTCACCGAGAGCTTATCCTTATGCACAGTTTAAATAATATTCGTAATGTTAGATGAAGACACATCAATGATTTCTTAGAGCCAATTGTTTGTCTGTCTGTATTCAAACAAACAGTGAATACTGATCTATACGTCTATGTAAGTATTCGTTGGAATAATTAAAATTTGGCAAAGGGTGCATTTCTAGAGCACTTGAGACAGACCAAGTTTACTCTGAATGGGCTTTGAAAGAAGCATCTCAGTCGAATATTCCTGTTAGTGTGTGAGCATTTGTGGGTGAGAGAAAATATGCAGGGTTTTGTGCTACCAGCCAAAACTGAACCGAGGCCTGCACAGAAAGTATCCAACCATTTATATTTTGAAAAAAGAAAAAAAAAAAAAAGAAAAAAGAAAGCTTCCTAGGGCCTTAGTCCCTCTTCAAAGTACTAGATTTGGAACCTCAAACTTATCCCAGCATCCTTTCCAGAGTCCTCTTTCGGGATAACCATCAGCTGCCTTGTCTTGTTCTCCTTAAACTTGTCAATGTTCCGAAATCTATTTTTCAACAACAAAAAGCCAGAAGGAACTGGGTCTTGACTGGGGGTAGGGGATTTGACAGATTTGGGTGATACGTTTTGCTAAAAAACCCTGCACGAGAGACACGAAGAATGACTCGCTCGGTCATTGTGAATGCAAGTCACACAGTACACAAGCTCACTCAATGGCATGTCAATGATGACCGAGTAACCCTATGGGAGCATTCACGCATGTGCAGTAAGGTCCCCTCTGATCGGTTGCCACATTACATCAAAGCGGCACAACTGGTTCTAGAGATATTCAAAATGAATGGATACTTTCCTGACAGACCTTGTATGTAAAGTCAAAAATCAGAACTTCCTCTCACACGCCTACACCCATTATTGCGATTGCATGGATTCTAATCTTATCATAATGTACTGTAGTGAAGGGGTGCATAAATGAAAATAGATAAATGAAAAGAAAACAATCGACTTGACACTTTTGATAAACAAGAGTGGCACTTTTGATAAACATCAAAAAGGTGACTCAGGATTAAGGGAAATACGAATCAAGACATTGACAGAAAATACCTAAAAATAGAAATCTGTTTAATAAATGAGAAAACGGGTGAATTCGAAATAGCCAAAGTTCAAAATATACAGACTAAACAAGATGAATTAATTCAGCCTTTAGAAACTATAAATAAACACTATAAATTAGACTGACAGAACGAAGACAAAAGAGAGTGTCCCATAAATACGGACTGAACAGTCATCCCCGAAGTTGCTGTAATACCCACTCAATTTTATGGGAATATCTGCGATTGACAAAAACTTCTGTAGAATTACAAATAAACAGTATATTCCTTTCGAGGAAAAATTGTCTGTCACGATCCTTCATTGCATTCCAGGCCAATTCTTTCCAGAGACCAGCCCCCGTCTTCTCAAAGTCCGGACACATTGTGCACCCTGACAGGATTATTGTACTGTAGCAAGGGGGTACATAAATGAAAATAGATAAACGAAAAGAAAATATAGGTAGTTCAAAATATACAGATTAACACTAACTAAAACAATCGACTTGACACTTCTGATAAAATCAAAAGGCAACTCAGGAGGAAAGGGAAATAGGAGTCAAAACATTAACAGAAAATACCTACAAATAGAAATCTATTTAATAGACGAGCAAGGGTGAATTCAAAATAGCCAAAGTTCAAAATATATAGAATAAACAAGATGAATTAATTTAGCTTTTAGAAACTATACACAACCACACTATAAATAAGACCGACAGAGCGGAGTTAAGAGAGTGTCCCACAGATATGGATTGAGCCCTGACGCCATCTATAACAAGGAGTGACGAAACCAACCAACTGTCGTTGAACATTTGTCACCAACCTCCAAGAAGGTGATAACACTACACTAATGTGGTAGAAACAAATGGTTTTGTATAAAGTACAGTATTGGTAACATACCTATGGTACTAATTCTGCTTGTCAGTGGATTGTGGTAGAGGAAACATTCGTCCTTACACGACCGGGTCTGAGTACCGATAAACTCAGCGTTAGTAGCCATAATATTACGAGTCTCTTCTGTAAGATTAACTCCACCCATTGTAGCAACATCATTAATATCATCGTCGTCTCTGAAAAAAAGAAGAAAAACATTGAAACGAATTAGAAACCATCAACCAGTTTTTAATTGGCTGGCTATGTACGTACGCATGTATGTATCACACGTACAGGTCACACCAATGGAGCTAGAGGGCTGAAAATTTAAACATTAACTCCTTATTAAATCTAGAAAAAAAACGAATGCTTTTTGAGAATCACCACTCAAAATAAGATTTTTAGTAGTGGCTTCAATTTACAATGAAAGTTCATGCTAAATTGGTCCCTTAGTTTGTGTCTGGCAGTGTTCATGCTTGTTTTTGAAAATTGGGACTTTTTAAAGATCTGTCCAACAAAAGGTGAGTAACTTATTCATTGATCACCCTAAACAAGGCATGTGCCAAAAGACATTAGTCATGTGATGGTTTCTATTGAGTGACTAAAAAATAGTAAACTTAAAAATAACATTTTTGTATGCAAGAAATATAATATAATATATAATCCCCGAAACAGTTCCATGGCAAACAACTGATGATCCCTACAAGAAAACCTTTTACTTATAGTACTATAATATCTAATTCTGTGTAAAACAAATCCCTCTGAACATCTCATTAATAGTTATTAGTACAAGTAATGAAATAAACAGAATATAAAAACATTTCTGTAGGAAAGATCTTTATTTTAAAAACATTTTCCGTAGTAACATCTTAAATGCTTTAAGACTGTAAGACTTTTATAAATATAAACTTATATGAAACTATATTAAAAGAGAAAACATTTTTTTTTTTTCCAACAATATTTTTAGTGTTTGAAGCTGCAAAGCTGTCTAGTCTCATATATATAAATAAAACAAAAACCTGTTTTTGTTTACAAAATAATGTTGCATTTCAATAATTCATAACTTTAGAACCAACCATTTTATTAATATGATAAAAGTTTATACTTAATTTGCCACTTCATACTGGATAAAGAGAGAGACCAGGGTAGAGAGAAACTTATGGGGGACATGGAGAAAGAAAAACAAAAAAAAAGAAAGAAAACTGACAAGCATAGATAATGAAATAAGTTTTCTTACTTTAAAGACTCATATTTTCGTTTTTCCTTATGTGTGGAAGGTAAATCCTTCTTTATAGGCAAGTGGGTCTGTAGGTTGCTGACAGGTGTGGGTAATGTGTTCAGCAGATTTGTTTTTCCAGTTGTGGTTGCCACTGTGCTAAAGTTGCCTTTGTTAACTGTGATACCTGTATGGGCCATTGTAGTGGTAGTAGTCACTTTCCCTTGGGGTCCTCGTACTTGTACATGGCCTACTTGGCCACCGGAACAAGTTTGATGTTTCACAATAGTCTGGATGATCAAAAGTAAAGAGAAATGTTTATTATTGAAGGACTAGGATAAAGGATCCCTTGGATTGCCTGAACTGCGATATGCGATGTTTAAAAAAAAAAAAACAAAAAAAACCACACAAACGCTGCTGGAGAAGCATATCGCATCTAAAAAAAGGAAAAATGTAAGAACAAATTACAGAGAACAGTCACTAAAATTAGACATTTCGAATGAAAGCAACCAACAAACAAAAAGAGTTAGTTTACTTTGTAGCAGGTCACCTGGTTGCTAACACATTCTACAAAAATGATATTGTAGAAGATTCAGATAATACCAAATGGTCAATTTTTTTATTAAAATGTATTTTTCATATGTAAATTCATGTACTTATGATCAATAAGACCTTCATTTCTTCTGGAAAAAATTAATTAAAAAATATTTTAGTGGGAGGTTGTATTCACAATGTAACTATAATGATAAACAGAACCCTTACTTCCCGCCTGTCATACAAAACTATGGTTTTGAGGTATTTGATTACTGATTATTTAAAAACATTACATGTTAATTCAATCAATTACCAAGTTACTTTTATCCATTGATTTGTGGACATACAATCGTAAAAGAGTACATTGTATAACTAACCTCTTACATTTGAATGGATTTTTAATTTATTTTCTATAGTTTTGAGAAGACCCTTCAAATAGTTCTTCCGCATTTGTCTGACTAATGCACTCGGTCGACAGGAGATGCCTCGTTGATTTTTCTGTTTCCACCAGCGTTCTGTCAATAATCTTCCCACAGAGGATGGGGGTCGCCTTTCTTTAGACAAGTGCGTAATTCAACCCGATGTGGCTTCCGCTGCTCAACAGGCCCATACCAGACATGACAATAAAGAAACTTCCGAATCCCATGTTATCAGTGTTACCGCCTTTGAAATTAAAAACTTCTGTTTAGACCATCACATTCGGATATTACACCCGAGAAAGGTCGTAGAATGGATCAGCCGAAATGTTATTTTAACACAAACAAGGGGTTCAATCGTCCAAAAAACTATTTGAAAGGAAATTAACATATCTCAGCTAAATTGCAAACTACTCTAGATAATTATCATACACTGATTTACTCAGACTAGTGTCCCCATCTTGATTGTTATAGTTACGTTTCAGCCATTGTACTCTCCGGCCTCTCAGGTGTGTTGTAGCTGGAAGCCGTCTGGGAATTTCGAACCAAACCATTTATTCAAACCACAGGGGTAGATTGTTCTCATTCTGCTGTCCATGCTTGAGGATATCTCATATCAGTTAATTCTTCCTCGTTAATTTGTCCATGTGATGTTGCTCGTCTCTTTCACTGAACCATTTTCAGTTTGAAATTCTCAAAAGGTTACAGACTACAATATACAGCCAAAGAAAGCTGAATGGTACCACAGCCAAAATGTAACTATAACCACTAAGATGAGAACACTAGTCTAAGTAAACCTGTGTATAATAATAATTTGTGCCAGAAATTGATACAAAAATTACTCTAGTTAATAATTGCAGAAAACAAATTAACTTTTAAATAACACTATAAATAAAACCTTTCAAAATTCATGTGCTTGTAACACTAAAAACGAGTTATTTCCCTTAAAAAAATTAGACAAAAATTACTAACACTTTAAGTGGTAATCTAAATGTTAGGCAAGTCTTTATTTTCACAGATAAGATAATTTTGTTAAGTGGTAACTAAACTGGCAGGTCAGCAGGATCGTAACATTATCATTCCCTTTTGCAATGACAAGTAAATAGAAAATCTGGCCGTTTTAGACGGCTTTTATGTACTTAGAAATTTAAGAATAGACTAAACGTGTCCATTTATTAAATTGCATTGGCAAACTGCAGTTTTTGAATGCGCAAAGAATGTTTTAAAAAAATAAAATGCTCATATCAGTTCAAAGAAAGATGCAAAAGCAGGAATTTCAATGAAGCAGAATAAATAGATTTTTAAAAAAAAAACTCTACAACTTGAAAGGGTAACTCACTCTTGAAGCATTAATTCAAAGGGAGATAATTCTAATGGACGTGCGGAGTGGCTTAACTGTTAACGCCACCGAGAATGGAATCTGCAAACAGTTCAAATTCCGGCCGTTGTAGTTTGTGATCATTTTGAACTCATTCCTATGTACAAAATAGAAGGGTATGTGGAGCCCTTCAGAGCTTGGTAGTCGCCTTGGCCATCTCTGCTCGATGAGCTGAGAAAGGGCACCAAGCCTAAAGAGTGGACTGTGCACACAAGCTGATTTCCACTTTAGAAAACAAGGGCTTTCATTGTCCAAAGTATGAAAAGGTCTGCACCACAGGGATTGGGCTCTGCAGCCACCTTTGAGGCTGCATAAAGGTAGACAGACCATCCTACCCTGATTCCTGCAAGCAAGCAATAAGCCAACAACAATTCTGAGCAATTTATTTGCTTATCCTGCAAGCTTAAAAGAAAGAACGTATACATTCTTTCAAGCTCAAGGTGGGAGCAAAAAATTGCTCAGAATTGTTGTTGGCTTAATTCTTGCTTGCAGGAATCAGGGTAGGATGGTCTGTCTACCTGTACATGATTTATGGAAGAAAAAAAAATAAAAAAAAAAAAATAAAAAAATTGTTGATTGATTATTTACAAAGTTTAGCCGTGTAGAATCGTTGTCCGTTGGATGGGGTAAATTATTTAACATATTTTGGTGAAAATTTATGAAATTAACATCAAGTGGCAGAAAAGAAAGAAAAAACCCTTAATGAAAGCACAAACTGAATTTTTTATTTTTAAAACCTTGTTTGAAAAAGCAAGATTAATTTTTTTTTTTAAATTTAAATTTCAGATTTTTTTAATATTATAGAAATGGCAAAAAATATAAAGAGAATTCATAAAAAGAAAACAAGTAAATACATAAATTATAACGTTAGTGCTGCTTCATTTCATAAAGTTTTGCGCAAATATGTTAAAATAATCTATGCCATCCAATGAACAATGATTCTACACGGCTAAAGAATCATTGTATAGTTTAGCCGTGTTTAGACCATGTTAACCCAAATACCTGAAATAAAACTAAATCCTTTTTTCATAAATCACATTACAGACACATAAGATCATACATATAATCCTTTTCTTCATAAGTCTTATACACAATATATTGTAAATACTAAATCTTATAAATACATTTACAATAGATGCTTTTTTTCTTCATGAATTGTAAACATACCCCCATTGCAGTAATTTAACCAGTGTTTTTTTGTAAATAAACTATGAAAACTGACCAATCAACGTTCTGGAAAACAAAGTTCGGGAATATGAACCGGACATTTTATATCTAATCTATAATTTTAGATAAAGATCTATAAATTATAATAACACTGCAATGCCTGGTGTGCTGACTAATATATCTGGCGAATTTCAACTTTGTACAACGGCCATTTGTCGAGTAATTGCGGTGCATACACGCAGAGAAAACAGAAAAAAAAATCCTTTTTTCAAGAACTAAGAGGACTAAAAAGATAGGCAGATCAAATTACATGCACAAATGTTGCAGAAAAGGCTAATAGGAAACAGGAAGGGGGGAGAAAAAAAAAAAAAAAAAAAAAAAAAAAAAAAAAAAAATCAACAAGGGTAAACAAATGGGAAATTGTGTTCTAGGAGATTTGACAACAAAATTAGAGAAGAGTTAGAAGGAAAAAAAAACAGTTTAAAAACAAATTAGAAGATTAAAAATTAAATCAAGGAGGATTCACTAAAACAAAGTTAGATTAACCCATTAATTGTGGAAGGTGGCAAGTGTAAATTATCCGGATCAAGTTTACATCAGGCACCTTGAAAATCGTCAAATCGAAAAGGGACATATTTGCCACAACACCGGATGTTCGAAGTTACTTACATTCAATAAAAAAAAATAGGTTTTTTTTTTTTTTTTTTTAATACTAACAATTTTTCGAAGTTACTAAAATACTTTCTCCTGGAAAAATAAGTTATTTGTGTTTTCAATCCAACTATTCTTCGTAAAACTAGGTTTTGGCTTTTATAGCGATTATTAGAGTTTAAATTTTACAGTCAATCAGTAACTGTCATCTTAGTATAATAGAAAAATAGATGGATTCCTGCCCTTTCCAAGGGTATTAGTGCGAAGTTAACATAACCAGCCCTGACCGATGTTTGAACTGGGGTCGCAGATTTCATTGTCCGCACCGATATTGACTATGCCAGCGCATCTCCCATAATGATATATACATATTTTATAGATGTACACTTGGCTTAATAAAAAAAAATGACTAAAAAGGAAAAGATTTTTGATGATTTTTTTAATAAATTATTGTTTGACATTGAAGAAAAGTTTGTAATAGGCAAGAAAAGGCAGCAAGACAAAAATGTTAAGGAAGTTAAAGGGGGTAAATACCTTGGGTTGATTAATCTTCATGTTCCTGGCATGCATAGCGTTGGAGCACGAGATGCTCACCTGCGTTGGTTGGTGCAGATGTGTACTGGATGCAACACTATGCACCTGTGGCAGACCGGCTAGATTGGTAGTTGCTACAGAATGGGGAATGACCCGGTTATGAGTTTGGTTGTGGATAGTCTGCCGTGTGGAGGTCACGGTGGTTGTTGTGGGCACTGGGGACACTGTCTGTTGGCGTAGCACCTCATGAGGTGGTGGCCGCACACCTTCAATGGACATCTTGTTCAGGAATAGTGACTGTCTCAGGAGGGGTAAACTTTTCTGTAAAGAGGAATATTAATTTTTTAAATTGAAATGAGGAGAGGGAGAGAGTCAATGATAAATGAAGAGTAAGATTAAAAAAAAAAACAAAAAAAAAAACTGTTTTTCCTAATTATTGGAAGGAATGTGGTCACATTGAGGGATTTGAACAAAATAAGTGGTTTTGAGCTCAATTTAACCCTTTCAAGACACACCTATTAAGGTTTACAAAGCGACTTTTTAAAAGGGTATAAAAAAGCCAAGAACATGTTAATTTGTATCTGATGTTTAAAAGAAAATTATTCCTTTATTAAATAAAAAAAGATTCCATATTGATGGATACATTTGTCCCATTAGACATTTATCCTGGGACATATCTGTCCCAGTAGACATTTAAACCAGGAAAATCTCATTTACTTAATTCTTTGTGACACATATGTCCTAGTAGACTTCTAAAAGAGATCTGCGGGACATATCCTGGCAGTCATAGAGACCTCAGGATATACATGTCCCAGGAGTCTCAAAAGAGTTAAAAGTTATTTAAAATCAGTCAATACTTACTTTGAGAAAAGGAACCAAATAAGGTTGAGGAGAGGACTGTAATTCTATCTGTAGCTTCTCTGTGAAACTCTCAGGATCTACTTTCCCATCCTGGAATTTAGAGACATACAAGACTTAAAATCAAATGCATATAAGAAAAAAATTTTAAATTTGCCATTAATTATTAAATAAATATAAAAAAAAAAAAAGAAAAAAAAAAGAAAAGAAAAAGAGAAAGAGAAAAATTGGTTAAATGTTGTGTGGAACAACATTTAACCAATCTTTCTCTTTCGTGTTATTAATACGGACAGATTTAATTTTTAGCATATTGGAAGTTTATCACTTTGTAGGGGACTTCATTCACTTCAATTGCCGAACAATAGTGTGTTCGAGTTTTACAGTTGTGTTGTCATATCAATTGTAATGTCAATCGTACATGAACAGACACACAAGTTACAGGCTTTCAAAGTTACAAAGTGAACAAAATCTTGGCACCCTTGAAAAAGAATGCAAAGTGCTAAAGGTTAAGACGCCTTTGAGAGAGGCATCAGTTTCCTTTCTCCGGCTATATCAGTGTTCATAGACACAAAACACTCGGCTACAAGAATTACAGACAGTTCTAATGTCCAACCTCTATGGTTCAGGAAAGCCCTTTGGTCGGATTATTTCTTGTCTGTCTCCACTCACTGGACCCATTTATTTCACACATTATGTATTAAGCACAATGATTGATAGAAGCAAACAAACAGTAAATGTGAATAAATCCATTTGATCAAATTTTGGGCAGATTAAAAGATCTATAAAAAGGCATTTATCTGTATATACTTTAATTTACTACATATTTAGGGAAGGAGGTCACAAAGAGAGAGAGAGGGGGCGGGTTGAAATGGTTATGTAAACCATTTTCAAATGTAACTGCACGTCTGTCATAAATCGTCAAATGTATATGAAATTTAGCAGCCCATAAAATCTGTAATATCCGGAATCAGAAACAAAATCCGAGAAAGAAACATGAGCATCAAATGATTTTATATTTGATTATCGGGGGTGGGAGTTAGAATTACGGGTTGATAAGACGTGCAGGTGGCCTAAGGGTTAACAGCATGGCTAGATGCAAACTTTGACTTCCTTCCGGCAGCTCCTGCAGCCAAGCTGATGTCAAACGTACCGCTCGGCTTTTCTTTGGATACTCTAATCCAAAGAAAAGCCGAGCGAGAATGGGATTCTATCAACTGAACACCCCAGGATCTTTATAACCCCGACACCTTGAGTACAAGTGGAAGATTTAAAAAATAAATAAATAAAAGAATAAATAAAAGAAAAAGTGTATATCCTTTTTGGCGGGGAAGGTGGTGTAAACAATCTTTCAAGGGCATACACAACACTCAAAAGAGATCTCGTGATACAGTAAGACAGCATGAAGTATAGATTTACTTACAATGAGACCCTGGATAAGTTCTCTCACATTCGTGATAGTCTCTGGCCGCTGATTGGAGGCCAACTTCAGCAGAGTAGCCATAAAATTCTTGCATTTTCTTACATTGTCAATCATATTGCTGTTCTGACCTGTAGATTAGAAAATAGAATTACATTTGATTTTGATTATTACTTTTAAAATACTAAACAAAAAAAAAAACCCATTAAGATCAGTGTAATTTCAATAACAATTTTATCATTTTTCAATAATCAAAGTGACAAAGTAGGAGGATGACCCAAAGAGTTGATCTGGTAGATCCAATGAGGATCAAACCCACTAACAGTCAGCAAGATTAGATTGCTGATCATTGCTATACGATGTGCATCCTGACTAGGTTTTCGTGAACCACACTATAACAAACCCAGGTTTCGAAATTAACGTTGTCCCAACGTTGGTAAAAATGTGTTCGGGATGAAAGCTTTTAGAATCACTTTCTGTCCCAGAGGCGTCCGGGAAAGATATTCTGGGGGGGGGAGATTGTTCACGTCGTTTTATTAAAACTGTTTTTAGGGACTGTTTACATTTCCTTTGGGATGGTACTGAAAAAAAGTTAGTCTGGAGCCCTGAACAAACCACATTTTTTACCTTTAAGCGGGAGAGTCTATTGTTACGGACAAGAAAATCACTGTTTATTATGTAAGAAGATTTTTTGTAAGAGTCTAGCTTATTTTTAAAAATGTATCTGACAGCGATTAGTGGAGTTCAAATATGTAGTAATACATTTGACTAAATTTTATTACAGTAGCACAATGGGTTCAAGAGAAAAGCAGATCCTGTGAAAAACATTTCAAAAGATTCAAGACATTTTCAAACAATTATAATAAAAAAAAAATATTGATTAAATTGATAGATTTTTCAGATCACTTTAACATCCTCCCCACTAAACTGGTTTAGCGGGAGGATGTTTAATTTCCAAAAATATGGGAGGGTGACAACACTTTCTAAGCAGTCATTGTTGTTGCTGGTTACAACAGAACAGCCTTTTAAAGTATGAAGTTACGTGTGAAAAGTGTGATTAAACACTGAATTGGACTCGATATGCAAAAAGGTCCCAACATGTATGCTTGGAAATGTCAAAACAAACATTTCAAATGCTTCCAACACAACCTCCATAAGAACAATATTTTCTTTAACTTTGTCAATAAAATAATGCATTTCTCCACTTTTGCCTACTTTACGGGGTAGAATGTTTAATTGTCAAAACTGTGGGTGATGATGTTCGAATGGCTACTCTATGGGTGTGGGTGGGGGTGGGGGTGAAAGTTAAAGTGATCCTATTTTTCTCAAAACAGTTTAGGTATGCAAAATATAAAGGTTGAACAAAATTCAGAAAAATAGCACCCACAAAAGGTCTTGATAAAATGAATTACAATGCAAGAAAATATTCAATTTGATTTGTTTAGCGGCATATCATATTTAATACCGAAATCAGTTTAAATATTAAAAAAATAGCCTTGTGATTTTGGTGAACGGTTATTTATTTTTTTTTGTAACTAGTCTTGCAACTATGAAAAAACAGGTGTCCCTGTTGGAGGGGGGGGGTCTTACTTCTCTGCAGGGGATGCAGTCGACGGGGCCGGTATGTACACGAGCGCGTGCAGGTGAGTGAGCATGTGTATAATTCTCAATGTTTAGAAGTTAAAAGACCAAAACCTAAAGTAAGAAAGGCATAAACTCATAAACCCCTATTGTGCATCCTTTCCACCACCAGAAAGTTTGAACCTATTTGTAAAAGGGAGTGCTGTATCGATGGAAAAAAAAAAAAAAAAAAAAAAAAAAAAAAAATCAGTAAAGTTCCATCCCCCAAAATAACTCACCTGGCATAACTCCAGCCTGTGTGACAGACACTGAACCTGGCATGGAAGTGGTTGATGCTGTCGCTGTATGACTAACATTAGAATTCTGTAGGGACACAATAGGTGTATGATTTACAGGCACCGAATGTCGTAACACTGTGTGATGGGTTGTGGTAGGGATGGTCAGAATAGTTGGAGTGTGTTGTCTTGGTTGATCTTGGGTAGAGACAGTCTGAAATAAGAGTTCCCAGATGCATAAGAAGAAGACATTTTTGATGAAAGCAATTGTGTGAAGTACTGAGACTAAATTATTGCATTGCATTTTAACTGTGTTAATGAGGTCCATCTGAAGAGACATACACTTAAAATAAGCAAAAAATAAGTAGCCTACATTAAGGTTTTAGCCAATTACCAATCCATAAACATTTTTTATAATTTCTTCTTAGGCCAGTTTCACTGAGGCCTACAAAATCTCAATAGTATTATAATGTAAGGACGTATGCTACTTAAACTAATGGCAATAGGAATCTTCAAATGGTTCTTTGGACAATTGAACTCCTTGTTGTTCGTGTTGTAAACAATGTTTCGGCCGATCCATTCTTCGGCCTTCTTTAGGTGTAAAATCCGAGTGCAATGGGTTAAACAGAAGTTATGTTTAAAGGGGGGGGGGGTAATCCTTATAGTGCAGGCTGTGTCTTGTCGGGTTTAGGTCTGTTGAGAAGTGGAAGCCACATACAGACAATAAGAAGGAATTCAATCGTCCGAAGAACCATTTGAATATTAATGACCCTTCTCAAAACTATAGAAAATAGAAATCTTATTTCAATTTTTGAGGGATTTAAAAAAAAAAATTTAAAAAAATAAAAAGTTATTAAATTGGCTAAATAAAGAATCGGAAGACCCCGGGGGGGAGGGGGGGTGGGGTGTAACTCTTTGATAGATATTCTCTAAGCTTAGCTTAGTCTGGCATAGAATCATTGTATTATTACATATGTAATGTTGATTTTTGAATAGCAAGATGAAGGATGATATAAATAAAGAGCAGTATATATTCAATCAAAATAAGACCCATTTGAAGCAATAAGCTTTTTCCAACGATCCTCTAATGATGATATGCCTTCTCTATAAAATTATTTAGGTTTAGTGCTCACAAATTCAGTAAAAAGCACAAATTACGACATCCCTATTACTGAACCTTTTATTACGAATATGAAGTCCACAATGCCTGAAAAGATAATTTGTAAGAGAAATGACAGGTGAATATGGACAATTCTGCAAGACTTCATATCCCAATTCTCTTAGCTTAGAGACAGTCAGCCGAGGTGTGTTGGGCACTGTCATGAAGCATTTCATTCAGTTCATGTGAAACACATTATCAACTTTTTAAGCTTTCCTATTGCCCTGAGATGACATATGTTTGCAGTGGATTCAAGTAACAAAAGACTTGTTCCTCACCGAAGTCGACTTACCATATTTACTCGAATAGAATGCGATCGCGATTATAATTCACCCCCCCCCACTTTCTGCAGCTAAAAATCAGTAATATATATATATATATATTTTTCTTTTACACTCGAGTATAATGCTACCCCTCAATTTTGACTGATTTTTAATATTAAATTTCTCACATTATACATGAGTAAATATGTTTGATCGTTATCATTTGAATGGAGGCAAAACTTAGAAAAACCAACCAACAAACAACCAGATGTGCCAAATTTGAGGAAGGTCAGATTGAATTGGCCAAAATGCAATGATCAAAAAGATGAGAATACAAATCCAGATAATTCATGCCTTCAGAGATGTAGAATACAAATAGAGGAGCACCTTTTCTCAGATCTACAAAAGAGTTGTCTTTCAAATCATGTGGGGAATATGAATTGTGGAGAAGTGCAATTTACAGGTTCCGTTCGTAATAAAACAAGGATAATTCTTGTTGGGGGAATGACAAAAGGTTTTGACTAAATTGAACAAGCAATGGTTTGTGAGCAATAGGGCTCTTATGTAAAATCTCTAATAAATTAAATAAAAAGAAATATTTTTTTTTTCAGAACATACCTATAGAAATGGAGGAGCGGGTACACTGTATAAATAGGAGCGCACTTACCTTGGCACCGTGTAATTTTCCAGGCAGAACAGCAGTGTTTGTGGAGGTCTGTGGTTGAAGTACACTTGCCTGACTGGCTTGTACCAATACCAACTGACCCTGGTCATTTTTGACCAGCACAGTACCTGGTTGGAGTTGGATACTTGTAGGAAGAGTAATAGCATTCTGAAAGATCAAAATTGAGAAGGTAAAATGCATAAGAAAAGTAGGCCCTATGGACAGAGAGGCTGATGGAATGTAGTAGTGTTTTCTCTCAAAACGTTTTTCTTTTTGCCCACCAGATATAAAGTTTGATTGAAATCACTCATCTTGGAAATGAAACTGGCAGTATAAAACAATCAATAATAACATACCTAAGAAGTGTATTTTCTCATTTTAAATTGTATAAAATTTTTTCTGTCTGCATGCTTGCGATAGAGATGGACAGTGAAGTCGGATGGGGAATGCTCTAGGCAGGGCTCGAAATTAACATCATCCCGGGGGACGATAAAAATGTGTTCGAGATGAACAAATATCTTCCAAATCGATTAAATGGTTAAAAGTAAAAAAATCACTTCTGTCCTGGAGCCATTGGTGGAAGATATGTTTTTTCTTTCTTTTCTAAAAATTCAGTGAAGATTGTTTTTCGGGGTGGTTTACGTTTCCTTCGGGATGGTTAAAATTGTTTTTCAGGATGGTTCCAGGACGGTAGTGAAAGTTAGTCTGGAGCCCTGGCTCTAGGTGCCTTCAGCAGTCTTTAAAAGGAACTGATATTTTTCTCATTAAGTGAATTCTGTAAAGACTGGAATAAATGGCCACCTGAAGGTGCAATATTGGGTCAATACAGCAGATGAGTGAAATCTTCCCAGCCAAGCTGTAATAATTTTTGCCTGGTTCACCAATGAAACATGTAGTTTAGTGTTATCCTCATGGAATATTACACCCTTTCTCTTAACTAATTAAACACTTTTTGTCAATTGCTGCATTCAATTGGTCTAATTTGGAGCAGTAAATGTTTGAATCAACCATTTAGTTCTCCCGAAAGGAACTCATAATAGAGAAACCCCTTCTGATCACACATGTAGCATCACCTTCTTTGGATTAAAACCAGCTTTTGGTAGGCTTAGAGTTGATTCATTTCACTTGTCTCATGATTTGTGTTCCATGTAGTAAAGCATTTTTTTTTCATAAATTAACTGAACTATCACTGTTTCTGCTTTAAGAATTTCAATGAAGGGCAATGAAATGGAAAAAAAAAAACAAAAAAAAACAAAAAAAACAAAAAAAAACACACAACAAACCTAAAGTGCTCAAAATATACTAAAATATGGAAATTAGTTTGCACCTCTATATAAAGTAATCTAAACTTGTTAATATTTATTTGTGACAAAAAAAATAGTTATTTTATATAGTTATGTCTATATTTAAAACGTCATGAAAAACTGACCGGATAGTGTGAGAGCAATATAAATACATCGATAAACAAAATTCTCTCCAGGCTGAGAATTTTAAATTCAGTCAGGAAAATATTGTTTATCAATAAAACAAATTAATCAAATTGAGGAAAAAAATAATTTGAAAAATGTTAATTTGAAAAAAAAAAAAAAAAAAAAAAAAAAAAAAA
>VCCN01005588.1:2880591-2895862 GCA_006491835.1 Architeuthis dux | reverse complement strand
AAAAGGTATAAAATTGTAGCCTTTTGTATAACACGGGTACTCAATTTAGCACTACAGTTTCATGTTTTTCTGCTTCAATGTTCAAAGTTTAAAGTTTGTGTAACTGTATTGCAATCCACTCAGGTGTGACAGTTATTCACCAGGCTAATGGACACAGATTTTCTTACAGTGATGGTCCCATATCTATTACTTGGACTGTATACCAGAGGGAGTAGTGTGAGCCTTTCTCTATTCAGATATTGTCCAAAATGAGAACAACTGGAATGATAATGAACCATCTTAAAATTACAGAAGGTATCTTGTTACAAAGTTCAACATTCAATATCATAATTTTGAAACACCAATCTGCCCCAATAAAATTTTCTAATGAGATACAAAACATCCTTTATTTTTATGTATCAAAAAAATTGATCAAAGAGGATGAAAAGAAAAAAAACTATAATGAGTCATTGAGTGCAGCTAATCTTTTTATCAATTCAATGTTTTTGTTAGACTTCAGTTATATTCTTATTAGGTAACTTTAAAATCTACTTATATAATACACTATGTGATGGACTATATTTTTGGTCTGTAACATTTGTCAAAGGAGATAACTATTACATGCTAATTGTAGAGTAGCCTCCCATATATATAAATATTTGTTTTTTGCAAATGCGTAAAAAAAAATCCGCGTTCATTCTGATTGAACATAAACAAGAAAATGCAGAGCAACAATGTTGATATTTTAAGTACAGTGCAATTGCAAATTTTTTTAAATACTGCCGTCATAGGTAAACTAGTGTTTAAATAATTTTGCAGAAAGTTCACCTTTATAATTGTTTTTACAATATCCTAAAACTGTCACAGAAAACAACTGTACTGACCAAAAAACTGTTCCTGATTTTAGTCAAAATGCTGCCACATTGTTTTTCAGATATAGGTCAAATGTTGTCAAACTTGTGAGTGAAAATATTCAATAGTAACCATTATACAGTGAACTACCTTTCATATTTCCAATTAGCAAAGTAACCATAAAAAAATGATGGGATTATTGTACCGTAGCAAAGGGGTACATAAATGAAAATAGATAAACGAAAAGAAAATATAGGTAGTTCAAAATATACAGATTGACACTAACTAAAACAATCGACTTGACACTTTTGATAAACAAGAGTGGCACTTTTGATAACATCAAAAGGCAACTCGGGAGGAAAGGGAAATAGGAGTCAAAACATTAACAGAAAATACCTACAAATAGAAATCTATTTAATAGACGAGCAAGGGTGAATTCAAAATAGCCAAAGTTCAAAATATATAGACTAAACAAGATGAATTAATTTAGCCTTTAGAAACTATACACAACCACACTATAAATAAAACCGACAGAGCGGAGTCAAGAGTGTCCCACAGATATGGATTGAGCCCTGACACTGTCCACAACAAGGAGTGACGAAACCAACCAACTGTCGTTGAATGTTTGTCGCCAACCTCCAAGAAGTTGATAATATTAAATTATCTCTGTATCAGAGTGTAGTATCTGTGCACTCCATGTAAAGTGTGATGCACAAAACTGATAGATACACCTTGCATTTTATATATGCGGATAGCCACTTGAAATAATTACTTGGGTATATTGCTAATATATTTCTGCTTTTGTTATCAGTGAATATCGCATGCCAAGTGAGAGATTCAACTGCAACACAAAAAGAAAGCTTAAATCCTGAACCAGGATGGCATCCATTTTGCAATAGAAAATGATAAACAAACCGAGACGTATACTGTCTAGTTGCAAGGTGTACTAGAAACACTTTGCTTTAAATCATCTAATCATTGCTATAATCAACTAATCATCTGCCAAGATAACTAGTGATAAGTGTGCTGATTTTGCAAGCCATTGAGAGTGAGCTTTATCCTCTTAGACAGTGGTTCTTAGAGTTGCAGTTCACAGCACCCCCCCCCCCCTCTTGCAGTTCCTCTCCCATTTTGAATTGTCACTAAGTAATTCTTTCATTCATTATATGTTTCTGCCCTGACTGATATTCCTCTAAAATTCCTCCCCTGGGAGCCTTGTTTAATAATCACTGCTGTAAGAGAAGTGTGACCCTGTGTGAAAGATGGCCTTGTGAAATCAGGTAGTAGTTTGTTCAACTCAATGAATCAAAGAAAATGAATTTCTATGAAAATCATACAAGTGTCCAAAAGTAATTAAATCTTTCCCAACTGATCAAGCCCAGGTAAAAATTTTTTAAGGCAGGCTGGCTCTCTCCACTTGGAAGGTTAGCACAACTTACTTTTCCTACTGCCATTTAGCCGCTTCACTTTGTGTCATACTAAGCAAAGCTTAGTAAATATTACATGTCCAGTAGATAAAATTGTACCTCGCTAATGTCAAAAGGCCTTACACCATTATCAAATACAGTATTTACTATTTATTTTTCTCAACTGTCCATAAGTTATAGGATTTAAATCTTAATCATTTTTCATGGGTATTTGTAAATACTGTACTTTAAGAGGAATGGTTTACGAGAGTATTTGGAGGACTATTGCTCACTGCAACTCATCCAAGTCCTATAACTGTCCAGAGCGAGCTTCAGTAGACGGATGCTAGTCATTAAACCAGCACATTGGACAGTGTAATATTTGTATAATTTTTTTTAGTTAAAAATTGGTTCACATATTCTACTCAAAACAGATCTCTGGGTTTCCAATTAATTTTGTTTGCAAACAAACCTTTAATTAAAATTGGATATAACTAGGGCAGTGTTCATTCCAAAGGTGAGAAGGGGCTGCACATATGGTGTGTTGAGTAGCCTGCCATAATAGTCATGTAAAATAATTTTCTGTTCATCGTAAGAAATTTGTCAGTTTCAGAGTATTTCAGTTTCTTCTCTTCAGTATTGCCAATTTAGATATAAATTTATATCTATAAATTTAGATTAAAAAGATCTATAATTTTTATTTTATT
This sequence comes from Architeuthis dux, assembly GCA_006491835.1. Classification (NCBI taxonomy): domain Eukaryota; kingdom Metazoa; phylum Mollusca; class Cephalopoda; order Oegopsida; family Architeuthidae; genus Architeuthis; species Architeuthis dux. The sequence goes on along the minus strand of VCCN01005588.1, from coordinate 2,892,918 downwards.
AGATTTCTAGAGAACCACTGATTAAAAAAAAAACAAAAAAAAACAAAAAAAAACCTTCAAACTCGACACAGCCTTGTGTGCTGGTTAATATCAACTTCGTACAATGGTCCGTTGTTGAATAATTGCAGTGCATACATGCAGATTTCTCCAATTGTAGATAGATTTAAAAAAATTTAGAATCAATACTAATATGTATTGTTAAAGACATAATTAAATTGTGTAAATATATTACTAAACTCTACAAATACTGGGCAACTAATCAATCAAACCAATCAGCTTAAATGAAGATAAAGACGAAAAATGATAAATTGTTGATCCCAAGGAATCGACTGGCAGCGTTCATATTAAAGATTTTAAAAAAAAAAAAAAAAAAAAAATGGAAAATGTTAACTCTGTAAAACTTAATATTTCTGATCAAATTTAAACCTAACAACTGTCTCCTTGCAATTATACCTGCTGATTAAATATTAGGTTGTTAAACATGAAATGTCCGTTTTTTTAATGTCAAAGAGAATAATGATAAACGTGAAAGATTTACTAATTTAATCGCATTTTTTTCCAGATTCAATGTAAATAATGGTATAATTCGTTATTATTGGAGGTTTTTGAGCCCTTAATAGCAGTGGTACCTACCCAAGAAGTTAGACTAATTTTCCAGTACAATTTCAAATTAGGACAATGCTAATCAATCTGCTGATAATGTCAACAAAGCATTTGGAGTGAAGAGCAATATAGTGCAAACTGTTCAGCGTTGGTTCAATAGGTTATTGTCTGGAAATATGGATACCATTAATAAACCTCGAAGAAAGGTGAAATCTGTTCTTAATGATGAAGCATCATCGACAGCAGTGGCTAACGACCCACGAACAGCGTTCTGGAGATTTAATCAGGTTTTACTCGAATTAGCTTCCTAATTAAAATTGATAATATTTTATTTAGGTTGTTACAAATGAAATGTCGTTTTGTTCACCATAGAGAATAATGCTCAAAGTGAAAGATTTACTAATGAAATTGTGAGATTTTGCAGCCTCAATGTAAATAGAGATACAATTTGTTATTATTGGGAGTTTTTGTGCTCTTAACAGCAATGATGTCTACCCAAGAAGTTAGACTAATTTTCGAGTACAATTTCAAATTAGGACATAATGCTAATCAAACATCTGATAATGTCAACAAAGCATTTGGAGTGAACACTACTACAATGCAAACTGTTCAGCATTGGTTCAATAGGTTTAGGTCTGGAAATATGGATACCAATAATAAACCTTGATGGAGACCCAAACCTGTTAATGATGAAGGATTATCGACAGCATTGGCCAACGACCCACAAACAATGGTTTGATGACTTTCTGAAGACTTTAGGACTTCATCTCAAGGCAACAGAAAAGGTTACAAAAGATGGAAAAATGGGTCCCATATGAACTGAATGAAATGCTCCATGACACTGTATAAGCTTAGAGAATTAGGATATGAAGTCTTGCAGCATCCTCTATATTCATTTTTCCCACAGATTATCTTTTTGAACTTCATGTCGGTAATAAAAAGGTTCAATAATAGGGAAGCCATAATTTGTGCTTTACTGAATTTGTGACCTCCAAAACCAAAAGAATTTTATAGATGGAATATTATCATTAGAAAAAAAATGTATTCAAATAGGTCATATTTTGATTAAATATTTACTGTTTTTACCATCTTTCATCTTTAAAAAAAACATTTCATATGTAACATCCTAATAAAACTGCCATGGAGAATATGAAGACAAAAATAGTTAAAGATAACCTACATAATATTCATCACCAATAACAGTAGTTCAGAATATCGGTCTCTAATTTGGTGATCTCAGTTACAAAGGGATGAACTTAGGTCAGAGGGTTATATACTTTCATAAACATTTCTGAAGTACTATCTATATTAGTATCCAGCCTTTCAACTGCATAGGCTGTTGTTCACTAGCACCAGGGTCAGTTACATTTAAATAATACCACCCTCATAGTCTTGTATATCAAAAGGGGTAAAGATTTCTTTCTCCCGTCCCTTCCCATTTAAGCTATTTTCACAACCAGTAGCATACATATTAAATAAATAGTAACTATTGTAAAAATAAAATTTTGCAAATAATTTTTGTGATGATTTAATGATACAATCATGTAAGAGGAGAATGTGAAGTTGAGAAACACCATTCCACAAATCATGGCAGTTGGAGGAGGGGCTCCCACCTTCCTTCTGCAACAGTGATTGCCTGGTAGACCTTGTGCTGCCAGGTCTCCCTGTCGGCAGTCTCTGTTGTCCACTGATGATAGTCGATTCCACAGGAGATGAGGGTCCTTGTATCTCTTCTGTGCACCCCCTCCCTTCTCTACTGTCCAGACTAGTTCTCTGAACAGGAGGGTCTTTGGAGACGACAGTCCTCCATCCTCGTCATGTGGCTCGCTGACCACAAGTGATACTTTTGCAGCATATCCTAAAAACTTGTGGCACTGGATGACTAGAGGATCTCAGTGATGAAATCGCTTCAATGCACACTGAGAATAGTGCAGAGGGAACGCTGGTATATGACCCAGGATTCAGCACTGTACAGAAGGGTGGTCAGCACAATGGCTTTATAAACTCTTGTTTCTTTACTGAGGTTCTTGTTACCTCTGACATGTTTGTGCCATCTACCAAAGGCTTTGTTTGCCTTAGCCAGTCTGGCATTGGAAGAGATGATGCAATCAAGGTATTGTCATGATGATTTTAAGGATAAGATGACGTAAGAATTAATGGTAATAGAAGAATGCAATGTTGAGAAACATCATTCCAGAAACACAGATTCTAGTTTATGAATCATTAGTCCACGATCCTTACTGTACAATTACATATTAGGTGAAAAATTGCCAAAACTGATATATTATTTAAGGGGTAATTTAAGAAGATTTCAACCTTAACCCAACAACACTTTAATGACATCATGATAAATCGAATGATCATTGTCTTTAATTAATATATATGTTTTATGCTATTTATTTTAATACAAAACTTAAAACTACATTAGCAATTTTCTAATTCAATGTTTGTTTACTTTTTATCGTAATTTTCATTATCGAAAAGACATCAATGTGATAGTTTTACATCCAGAAATGGGGCAAAAATAATATAAAAACATCTACATTTTCCGGCAATGTTAAAAAATAGACTATTTCAGAAGTAGATCTCCATCAGCTGATACAAAATAGGTTGCCATTTTTATTTAATTGAAAAGGAAGTGACATTAAATTTATTCTCGCTTATGATTGGCTACAACTGAATCGTAGATCAGATCATTCCTATTCTTACGATCCAGTCAGCAACCGAATCATAGAGAATTTTTCATGTCTTAAGCATGCTTATGTCAGTCGGCCAGCGACTGGACCGAAAGCTTAAGCTTTAGTCAACACAAATTTGAGACACGGATCTTATTATACATTTTAAAATAAAGGCCTCTCAAGTCAACATAAGTATGACAGACATGGCTCCTATATATATTTTATTATAATAAATGCGTCTTCAGTCAAAACAAAGTGACAAACATGGCTGTAACATCCTATGCTCAATGTGTGTCCAGGCTGCTGCTGACAGCTGGTGTTACTTGGCAACAACAGGCTCAGCTGATGGCTGCTACTGATACTATAAGTGTGACAGACAGGGCTCATTAAATATATATATATATATGATGATTTTCCAACTCTTAGAAACTAGATTAATCTTTAGCACTCAGTAGCAGACTTTGTTTGCCGAGAAAACAGTGTCTGGCCACTGCAGGTGACTTATCGTCAAACGATAGTGTGTTTGAATTTTGCGGTTGTGTTGTTATGTTAAGTTCAGTCATACAAGTTACAGGATTTCAAAGTTACCAAGTGCACAAAATATTGGTGCCTTTAAAAAAATTATTTTTTAAAAATGCAGTGCTAAAGATCAAGATCCTGTTTGGTTTTGATGCTTGACAGAGTTTCCAAACATTTCTTGTTCTTCCAATTTCTTGTCTGCATTATGAAACAACTTGGTTGAACGATTCTTGCATGTGCAAAAACTGCTGAAATTGGTACAAAGGTTAAGGAATAGGACTACTCATCAGAACAGACTTATTAAGAGAGGGCACTAGCCGAGTATAATTGACCCAATACTCTTTATAATACTCCAATAAGGCCTAGTATTTTTCATGGAGTAGTGCCAAAAAGAATGCAAGTAACTGTCCGATTCACAGATTTTTTAAGCGACAATGAATAGATGACATTAGCTAAGGATTAAACTCCTAACAATGGCTTGTGACAATAGCTTGCTGCTCTACAGCAAGTGATATTTATTCGCTTCCCCATGAGGGTGGAATGTGATACAAGGTAAAGTTTAGTGTGGGGACTCTCACGCGTACATGTAGGGTAGTGCTAGAAATTGTCTAGTTCCCTTGGCACACCTCAGGCATTGACTAACCCTACAAGGGCAATGGGGAGGTGCAGCCTGGGGGCATGGGCCCCCGGAACTAGACAGTTGTTTTTGCTTCAGGCCAAAGGGTCAGCAAGCACCCACAAAAGTATAACAGTATGTTGTATATGAAATATTTGAGAAGTTAAAAGGTTCCTAACTTGCAGTAGGGAGCTAGTTGCACTTGAGCAAGGTATGCCAATGAGTTACTATTGAGAACATTAAATATTTATATGCATATAAGTAATATTGGATTAAAAACTGTCAATCTCTAACAGAGGAATCATAATATCACATTTATTGAAGGCGAAAGAACTGTACTAGTGCTAGGAAAATCTTTTTAAAAAGGTATACATCCCTTCTGCAAGATTTTCAAATTTTTCTCTACCAGGGTTTTGAGAGGTTGTTAGGGTTCCCACAAAGATTTTGTACACACTTGACTGTTTCATTTCAGTGGAAGATGAAATTTGTATGTGTTTATTTAAAGTTAGACTCCGATTTTAAGTATAAGTTTCACACTAAATAGGTACAATTCATAAGTAAATTAGTGTTAACAATTTTACTCTCTGGACTCATATTTGCTAATAAATTTACAAATGTTATTTTCCCTAATCAACACTATCTTTAGAAAACTATGTCTTTGTATTCAACTTTGATAATTAATCACTGCTACCCACAACACTGGTTTATTGCTGGGTTTAGGTTATTCATGTGTTCGGACATTTATATCTGTCTATATATCCAGACTTCGCCCAGCCCTAACCATTCATAGTAGTAATGCATACAACCACACACATTCCCTCTCAAGGAGTAGGGAAAATGTTTTTGTTTTTTGAAAATTCCCTTCCAAAATAGGTTTTTAGAGGGGGGGTGTTCCAATATGCAATGTAAGTTGATGCTAAAGTGGTCAATAGTTTGTGCCCGCTTGTTTTTTTTTGAAAATTCGGTAATAAGTAACTTAATTGATCACCCCAACACAGCATATATGGGTGGCAGTGATTCATAATTTCCCTTGGAATGCTGATTGTTATATCTTTGCCTTCTGAGTTCTTATATTTTGATATAAGTATATAAAGTTTATGAAATGTAAGCTTAGCTTATCAATATTTTTTCAAGGAAACCGACTTCCACTTTATATCAATTGTCCTTTGGGTGAGAAGACCAATTAGAATGTTCACCAAAATGAACAAATAGAAAACTATCTTCCTGTACATTGTAGAATACTGATAATTACTTTTAGATTATAATACATAAATTTTTGAAGACACTGTTGTGCCATTAGCTGTATATTTATTTTTATACAGGAGTTCCTTCAGATATGGAAGTTATTTAAAGGGTTCCTCCAGTCTAAAATGGTTGATCAGAGTCAAAACATCTTCAAGTGTTTGCAATGGTGAACAATAAAAGTAATGTTCCCATTTTACAAAAAAAGAATTATTTTCAAAATGTAATGGTTGCAATATATAATGTCAGATTTACATGAGGTCTGTGCATCTAGAATATTAAAATAAGACCAGTTGGAAAATTTTATATCAGTGCTAAGCCAGATCATTATTCTGCTGCAGTCAACTGTTATGAGGTTACATAGTACACAGTTCAAATTATAGAGGGAAAATTTAAATATTAGATTTATATTCGCTTTCTCCTTAAAAAATATTTTGAAAATTACTTGGCAAATCTTGTAAACTTGGTTGTTATCAGTCTCACCTTATAAGATACACATTCTAAAATGTTCTGCTAAAAAATAAAAATAAAAACATTAATGTTAGAACAAAAACAGTGAATTTTCTGAGAAATTGATACTAACAGCAACCAAACAGTCCAAGACTTGACAAGTAATTTTAGAATATTTTTAAGGCCAAAACGGAAAAATATCACAAGAGAATTACCAAATTAAAATACATCTAACAGATGTAATAGGGGTTGGCATTTTGAGGTGAGAGTATTTTAGAAGTTTTTATACCTGTTGTGTGGTAAGCTAGTTTCTTTTGATAGGTTGTTTTTAAACATTAATTTGTAATAAAGTTTACTGTTTTATGTGAAAGGTAGTTCCAGTATGAAAGGGATCTTTATGTTATAAATCTGTCTAATGCCAGGGTGGTGTATTTTTTAAATATTTGTGACCTCTGTTGTTCTTTGGAGCATGAGGTTTCTGTTTGCATATCACACAGTGTATCTGTGACCATTTCTACCATGTTGTGTTATTTTGTAAATGTTTATAAAAGCAATACACCCACTAAAGAGAGATTATCTAAATGTTTACCTATGGAACAAATTCTGCTGTACCATAACTTATATTTCTTATAGATCAGAAAGTTTTTTTAATTTTTAATTATAAACACTTAGTAATACAATCAATATATTTTAAAAACTTATTTGAACAATATCACATTTAAACATTGTGTGTGTGTGTGTGTGTAACAATGGTATGCAAGTTTAAAAATGGATTGTTAAGCTTTATGCATTCAAATTTCTGAAATTTAACTTACAATGTTTTTGACTCTTCTTGATCATCAAGTGTGGGTTAGGCTGATAAACCAAAATAACCGTGATGATCAGAGAATTAATGACAAAGAAAGTCCAGTGTATAATTCTGGTATCTGATCACAATAAAAATTAACGTGGTGCAAAATATTTCATCACTATATCTGTAGAATATATTTTGAGTTATACTTAAAGAAAAATACTTTAATAAGTTAAAGGCAAAAGCCATGCAATTGAAGTGACAAAAGCAAAGTACTACGCATGGACCAGAACAACATTTAAATTCCCACGCATTTAAAAAGATTAACAATATGGACTGGTTCAGTTTCACTGTTTTGTACATTTAGAAATATGGTTATTTAATAATTAAGGGGGGAAAAAATGAATAAAACCCCCCAAATCTTAACACGTGTGTGTATGTGCACATAAGAGCAACTTTGTTGTTCTCTGTAAACAAGAGAACGGTGTTGTTTGTTCCTGTTAGAATAAATTGCAACAGTATTTGAAATATACTCCCAATAATCACACATCAAAATAAAAATATGTGCTATTGACAACACAAGACTAGTGTTATAATCTTTTAAAGGAAGATTAAATGCTTTGAAAAAGTTAAATGAGGAAATAAATCAGTGTTTAGTCCACACCATGTGAAAATGATACCAGTTTCAGTTGTTGATTTTCTTTTACAGAGATATGGCACAAGGCGGTGTGGCACCAAATTACCCTATTTAATGAAATAGAAAGTGTTAAAGTTGTGATCGTTCTAATTTAAAATTAGAATAATTGGAAATGATCCTAAAAGAAAATCTAATAAAAAAGAAAAATAGCATAGATAAGCTGGCAACAGAGAAAAATGTAAGAATGAAAAACTAGAGATTGATTTTTATCTAAGATGTGTAGCCTAAAAATATACTAGAGAAATCACCAAGTAAAAATAACTTACAGTTCCTCCTGGTCTTGGAGCAATACTGATTTGTTGTGGTGGTTGAGAAGGATTGATACGAACAGTACCAACCCTACTATTTGTCGTTTTACCCAAATTTCCAGCATTGACGGTCAGTGCTCGGGTTGCTTGAATTTGATTGTTCACTGTAACGATTCTCATTTGGGTTGGTGTTGTGGTAAGGATCTGCGGTGGGACCACAGCCACACTTTGGGCTTGGGTCCTAGTCACAGTGATGAGATTAGAATTAGCCATGCTCTTGACGATGTGGACATTCTGTTGGGGTACGGTTACCACTGTTGTAGTAGCTCGGTTTAAAGCATCCCTTGTGCATGTAGAATCTGTCTTGGAGACGTCCTTGATCAGGAGGTGACCTCCGCTAGAATCTGTCTTTATTAGGGGCGTCGTCGTGGTCACTGGTGTGTTCGGTGTCGTAGTTATTGTGATTTGGGGCACTCCTGTTTTATCTTGTCGCTGATCGATCTGCTCCCTCACAGTAACCCGACTGCCTACCTGTAGGGACTTCATTTGCTGGACAGTCATAGTAGGGACTGCTAAGGGTTTTCGTTCAGCTGCAATGCTTGCCAAATTGTACATAGCACTACTTGCAGTAGTGTGGGTGCCTTGTTTCCCAGTTTGAGTTACACGAGTTGAGACCACGGGTGCATTCTGTTGAGTAACAGTACAGTTACTGCCGGTAGTGATCACATGGGCAGACTGGGGTTGACCAGGACCAAGGGGTCTAGTCACCGCATGGACATAGGTCACGTTACGGTTCTGACTCTGAGTGCTCGAGTTATTCGTTGACACGACAGAAGCTGATGAGGTTAGGATAGTACCCTGGTTTATAATTCGAATAGTTGGAGTATTTCCTATTTTTCCTCCGCCATTCGTGGGAACTTGCATGGTTGTACTCGGAGTATTTATGCCCAGTAAGGACACACCACTACCACTAGTACCAGGAGTGGTTGTTGTCGTTCCTGTAACATTAGCTGGGGACACCGTACTGATTATGCTACCGGTAGCCGTCGTTGTAGCTGGAGTTGTGCTAAGAATCGAACTGATGCCAATGATTTGGGCATCCATGGGTGCTTTGGCGAGCGATTGTGTGTTTTTGTTGACTTGGGTCCCGCCTGCAGTGACCAGAGATATGCCCTTCTGTCCTTGACTAACGGTTTGGATGGACGCAAAAGGGCTGCTTACAGTCGACGATGTAGGTTGTAATGGAGTTAGTCCTGAACCAACTGCCATCACGGTGGCCGTAGTGGTACCTCCGATGCCAATATTTGTCCCGACACACGGTGTCGTGCCAGTGTTGTTGATATGATTGGTACCAGTAGCACTGGTGGTACCGATGCCACAGCCAACCTTGCTACTGTTCGAAGTAGCACCAACATTATTACTGCCACCGTTGTTGGTATTCGTGTTTCCAGTACAGTCCGAAGTCGCGGGAGCGATTATAGGAGTCACAGCGCTGTCTGTAACATCTTGGGGTGATTCTTTGTGAGTCGGCGAGGCCAGCCTCGACTCAAGAGACCCTACTAAGGCACTTACTGCGTTTTCATCCACCTCTGACGATAATAACTCCTCGATTGAGTTTGTAGCCGCCATTTCGTTTACCTCGTCGATGGCCGACTAAAGAGCGCATGCGTGCCGACCGGATTGAACCCTGGGATTGTGTATAAAAGCAAGCAGCGCCACCTCACGGCAAAGCAGTGTCATACATTGTCGCCATCTTGTGTGTACCAAGCGACGTAAGCTGGCAATAATAGTGAGGTAGGAAAAACCAAGCGAAAAACGCTTAGCTGCTAACGCTGATTCCTGTCTGCGCATAATCCACCGTCATCCTGTTCCTGTGTGCGAAACCTTACTTACAAACCGCCATAGAAACATGAGTGGAGGAGGCATCCCGTATCTGGGTAGCAAGATAAGCCTCATTTCGAAGGCTGAGATTCGCTATGAGGGCATTCTGTACACTATCGACCCACACGAGTCCACTGTTGCTCTAGCGAAAGGTATCCGCAATTGTTTCACTCATTGTTCTTTGTAAATACTACTAGCATATCCTACTTACACACACAGCCCCGTTTCACCACTTCTACTTTATAATTTAGACTTGCCTACTGCCCCTAAAATGCATATCCTCTGTCCTCCCTTTGAAAAAAATAATCTCCATGCTTTGCTTAGAATTCTTTTAATTTTCCTTTCCCCCTTCTTTGAAATTAACTACCCCCTTTTTCTTTACTTTCAGTCATTGGACACCTGCAATTTTAACGCTGAAGAAACTAATTTAAAATGTCTTTTTTTTACACGTTGTTTCCCCCCTCACAGAGAATAATTTGTTCTAGCTATCTCCTCTTATTTATCTAAGTTTCCCCGTTAAACGTAAATATTAAAGTTTACATTGAAAGTTTTGATAAAAAAATAAAGTATGTTGACAATGTACCACTTCCTACACTGGAAGCTCGATATAGTCTTTACAATTCTAGTCCTTTTTTTAACAAATTTTTTTATAGTTATTTCTCTAACTAATAAAATATCATCTCTTTGCTTGTTGTTATAGCAGATAAATAAATACTTATTTTAACAAATATTTTTCCTTTTTTTTAAGGGGGGGTATCTCTCAAGTCTTAAAGACATTTCGCTAACCCTAACTTTATTTATTTACAAGTTTCATTTTTGTTGGACTCTGCCTCTTCATTTTTTTTTCTTTTTCTCTCGCTAAATATAGACTTTAACTTAGCAAGCTTGTCGACATTATATTTTATATAAAGGTGATATAGCCATTTGTAGCCGCGGTTTCGTATTAGCTTGAACCAAGAACTGTTTCTTGGCGCTCTTTCTTCGTTTATTTTTTTTTCCTCTTACGTTATTTTTCTAAAAGAATATCCCACACCCCTTAGTTGGGCATACCATATTAATGAACAAAACGTACACGAGACCCCATTAATTCTGTTTACTCATTCCCCCCCCTCCCTTTTTTTTTCTTTCTTTTTGCATAACCCTCTCGCCATTTTTGCACTGTCACATGTACGTTTGTTTTTATTTGTTCGTTCATTTAAAAACATTTTTTTTAAATTAATGGCCTTTTATTTTTTCTTGTTTGAAAACGGACGGTATTTTTATTAACTAATATTTTAATAAGTCGGATAAAGTTCGAATTTGTATTCCAGGCTAACTCTACTTGCTTTGCATGGCTGGCACTTCCTGACTTGGCATTATCCCTCCCTGTACTTGTCGACAGTTTCGTATAAAATAAAACAAAAAAAACCCTTTCGTGTCCTAATTACTTTTCATATCTATCTAATAGTAATAATAATAAAATTAAAAAAACGGCTACCAAACGCATCTTTATACATTTACTAAATATCCCATATGTTCGCCAGTGTACTTGGAGAAGAATAGCTTAAAGAAAAAAGCTTACTACTAAAAGGCTGTCGTTGTCGTGCCTAACTAAACAAAAACCCCAACCGTTTCCTTTACTCTCCTCACCGTACTTTTAAGACACTTGCCGACTTATTGTGGTTACCCGTGTTCTGACCACAACTGGCGTTAGTCATAAGCTTTTTCTTAAGCTTCGCGGCACTTCTAAATTTAAGGAATTATCAAAGTTTAAACAACCATGCCAGCTGTCCAGGTGACGACCTACTAATTTAAGAATATAAACATTACGTTGTTCATTCAAATGTCTACTACTTTTTAGCCCTGCCATATCTATTGTATTAAACTGCAAGAATTCTTAAGTATTTATCTTATGTATTAAAACTAATCGTTAGATACCAGCGAAATGAGTGACAACTATTAATTAAATTTTTTTTTAAATGTCTTTAAAGCCAGTTTTTTAGCTTCTGAAATTTCCATTAAAGTTTAATTTAGTACAAAAGATGCTAAGACACTCATTGCTCTATAATATTTTTTGAAAAATATTAAATCCAAAACTGTTATTCATAAGCTCTTTCTGGAAAACCGCTAACAATTGCATTTCTTCATATTCTGTTACAACTGGAAGGGGGGAGGGGGTGATAACACAATCTTTCATATAATACCACCTAAAATTTGAACATTGGTTTAAGTTTGCAAGTTTAGTATTTTATTTCATTCTTGCTACTTTAAACAGAATCTGCACAGAACCCAATTCATGGTAAACGGGTACCAATAAAGTACTGTTTTAGTATTCTTTGAGGTATGCAGAAAACTTGTCTAAGATTATACTTTCAATATCCTGTAGTGCAGTGGATATAAAGCTTCAATATAAGTTTTAGTGTTAGTGGGACAATATAGTGCAGTGAATAGAGAAAGATTAGGGGTCTAGGAGTGATAGTTTTGAAATTATGGGTGAATGTCTCTTTTGAGGTATGTATTGAAGAAAAACTTCCAACTATTAAAAGTATGGTTTCTTATAACACTTAAACCCCTGGGGAAAAATCTTTTACTAGGTAGGAGCATACAATAAAGCAAGATTCCCC
>VCCN01005588.1:2842595-2854390 GCA_006491835.1 Architeuthis dux | reverse complement strand
GAAGAAACCTATGTTCACAGTTTTGGTTGACAGTTTCTAATAGCAAGGTTTGGTTATGCATACATGTGGAATTTTTACAAGATTTTTACATGTATTGATAAGTCACTTTTGCACATTGTCACTTTTTGTGGTTTTTCTCCACTAAAATATCTTTTCAAATTCATATATTAATACAACAGGAAATTGACTTACATGATTTCAGAGTTTGAATTATTTCTTATTTTTTTTATTTAAAGTTAATAGGTAATAATCGATTTTAAAAACAAAATCTTTCTTTTTTAGATCATGGTGGACCAATGTAGAAATGGGTCCTCCTGATGTCATCTTGGGGGTGTCAGAAGCCTATAAGAGAGACACCAGTGCTAAAAAAATGAATCTTGGTGTTGGTGCTTACAGAGATGATAATGGTAAGCCTTATGTGCTTCCATCTGTGCGCAAGGTGAGCATGAAAATTTCTTGTATGATTTTTAGATGATCCCACATTCCATGACTAGAGATACTTTTACAAAATTTTTGTGTCACTGAATTTTATCAATCTTTTTAAATTTTAATCTAAAATAAAAATAAAATCTCAGCTCAGAACTTGAACAAATTATTTTGAAGTTTGTGTTGTATTTCCCAGCATCAAAAATGCTATTTTTTTTCCCCAAAATGAGTCTCGGAAATTTACCTTGCACCCATCAGGCCGAAGTTTACTTTTTTCATAGGACTATCCTTAACCCCAGAGGAAGATAATCTATGTTAGACAGTAATCTGAACTCCCGTATATGACCTCCTCAATGAAGTGTATAAGTTATACTTAGTATAAAATAGGGATCAAGTTCACATCAGGTACCCTAAAAATTATCAAATTGCAAAGGACACATTTTTTCCTCAACACCGGTGACGCCACTGAAACATCAGCAGTGTTACCAAGATAAACAAAGTCTGTGTTGATATTGAAGAAGAAACTAGCCTGAACTGGTGTCGCTAGTCTCTCTGAAATGTTCGAAGTTACTTACAATACATTCAATAAAAAATAGGATTTTTATTTATTTATTTTTTTTGAACAAATTTTCAAAGTTACTAAGATACTTTTTATTTTTTAAGAAGAAAGTATGTGATCCTAAAATAGTAAATAAACAATAGTGTCATAAGTAATAAAAGATTATGCATAATCACAAATTCATTCCCTTATCGGTATACTACAGTAGACAAGCCAATGGACATGTAGTAATTTAGATGTTGTATGTCAATATTACCAGTATTTTCACTCTCTTCAATTAACCATGACTATAAATGGTCAAGAGAATCTACATGTCACTAAGCCACCCACAAAACATCTTGGTAAGGTAGGTGAAAGTGCCGAGACCTCAATTTTATGTTTGTTCAAAATTGTGGCCCTTCCTTGGGGCCGGAGTGTCCTCGATGCTGGGAAATATAATTCTGTTCAAACACATCTACTCATTTTTAGTAGTAACAAGTGTGGCCAAATGAGATACCTGACATCTCTTATTTTAGGCCTTTCACAATTTTTGGTAGCATTTTAAATCTGTGATGGCAGTAAGGAAATTGCTTATTTCATAATGTCTGGTTGAATATAATTCGGTGAGAATTTGAAATAAAAAAATAATACTTTCTAATGTATTATGAAAATATCAAACTTAGCACATTTATACAGAAAAACTATCATTATTATAAAGATTGTTATTACATTAACTCTCATGAGTTACTCTTGTTGCAGTTATAGTAACAATAAGTGTTTAATATTTTATTTTTCAGGCTGAAGAATTGTTATTGTCAGAAAAACTGGACAAAGAATATTCTCCCATTGGTGGTGATGGTGGCTATGGTACAGCTGTAGCCAAATTGGCTTTCGGAGACGACTGTGCAGCTATTAAGGATAAATTGGTATGATGAGAATTTCTTTGTTTCAAGAATGTAAATTCTCCCATTTTTTTTTTTTATAAGCAGTTCTTAATCTTTTATTAAAATAGGGCAAACTTTTAGGCAAAAAGGACTAAAAATAATTATAACAGACAACAAGTCCTATAAAACAATGAATTGTAATTTCAACATTTATTCAGACAATTGAATCTCTTCTTTCCATCCTCACAAACGTTTTGGCTAATCGGTTCTCCAGCTCTCATCAGGTGTATAATTCAAGCACAGAGGCAAACCTTTTTTTCTCTTTTTAATATGGAAGTAAAAGGTTTGTCTCTTTACTTGAATTATACACCTGACAAGGACTGAAGCATTGATTGGACGAAATGTTGTGTTGACAACATCAAGCATGGGAAGAATAGATTTGATTGTCCGAATAAAAGTTGGAATGTTAATTACTCTTCTCAAAGATATATACCAGTGGTTCCCAACCTTTTCGAGTCATTCCCCACTTTTGTCAATAAGATTACTAGTATTCTGCCCTTCCATTTATTAAGATGTGCAAAGAATAATTTCAAATAACTTTATTTTACATATAAATTACTCATATATATTATAGACAGCTTCATACTAAAAATTAGTTTAATTTTATAATTGTACAGTGGCTGCTGTGTATTTGTTACTCAAAGAAAGAAAGCAAGCGAAAATAATTAGACATTATTTGTTTCATTTGAAATTTAAAGTTACAAATTTAAGAAATTTACAAAATAAGAATTCTGCTATCGTACTGATATACACATAAATGTGATCTGTGGATCTATTAGTGAAAGAACACATCTTCAATCATTCTCAACTTGGAGCTTATTTCGAGCCTTCGACTTGATAGATAGAAGTGCAGAAAACCCTATCTCTAGACTGGACTTTTATTTTTACCTAATAGCCAAATTCACCCTCTGGTTGGGAATCACTGATAGACAATGAGTAGCAAGTTTTATCTTCAGTAACATTTGATCCTCTTATTTTTATGACTACTATTGACAGTAATATCTAAAGAATGAATACGAGTGAAGAGATGATTCTATATAGTAGTTTTATATATTTTTTAAAACTTTTAATTTTTTAAAAATTACAAGTGTAGGAAGAATCTTTGTCACTTGGATTTTTGAATTGTTTTAACATCTTCAGCACCAACATTTTTTTCGCTGATGTGCATAGGTGAAGAATAAAACAATGGGGATCTGCCAGAGACTAAATAACATTGCTGGAAAGCATTTATTAGTCACAGCACTGTGTGGAGGACAAAATAAAGACAAGGCGCAAATTTCATAAAGGGGGACATTACATAATTAACATTGTTTTGTGCTTAACAGGCAAAGTAGCAAAAACATTAACATCCTTTAGCACTGAATGTGTTAATTAGAATTGTTACAAAAGAATTGAATGAGATCGGAGATTATCCATGGAAGGTTAGTGTGTTCATTGGCTGAAATGTAGTGATTGAAACCATAAAGATGAGGATACTCATCTGTCATTCTTGGACAAATTTGGACTTATTTAGATTACTAACGTAGGTTGAAAATAAAATGTGAAACTAATAAGTATATCAATAACTTGCAAATTTGCCAGTTTCTTAACCTTTTCAAAACTAACCTATTAAGGTGTTTAAAATGCCTGAATTTTTAAAATGGTGTTAAAAAAAGCTAAAAACATGTTAATTTGTATTTAATGATTAAAGAAAAACTATTCTTTTTATTAAATCAAATTTTAAAAATATTTTGAAGAACCAAAATCATATTGGGATACATTTGTCCCATCGTACATATATCCTGATTTAGCAGATCACCTTGCCTACACATCTTTCCCGTTCAGTCATGTAATGTGAACTAATTTCTGCATGGGTTACATACTATGATGACGTCATTTTTTGTGGTTGTAAAAGCCAGGAAAATCTCATTTACTTTATTTTTCATAGAGTAGACTTCTAAAAAAGATCTATGGGACATGTATATCCCAGCCATCATAGAAACCTCTGGATATATATATATCGCAGGAGTCTCGAAAAAGAGTTAAAACTTAAAGATTTTTTGCAGATTGATATATTCAAAAAATGTTTAAACCAATAGTGTATAGTGATGTCCTAACTAAATTTTGTTTTTCATTTCAGAATGTTACTGTTCAAGGAATTTCTGGAACTGGTGCTCTGAGAATAGGAGCTGCTTTCTTTGTAATTATAACACTTTCTTATTTATATTTTTAAGATCCTTCATGAAACTCTGGATAAGAGTACCCTTTCTGTTTTGTCCCATCCTTAACTTTATGACAAGTGGCAAATGCTTCATCACCAATTTAAAATGGTGGTGTATCAGAAATATTTTACAACTAGTTAATACCCGTGAAAAAAATTTATGGCTATATTTGAATTTCCAGGAAATGATTTTTTAAGAAAAAAAAATAGTGAATTTGTTTCAGTTAAAGAGTCCATAATTTCAAATGGTCGGTAGGAGGTATTTTTATCAGCAAAATTTTACCCCTGAGTGTAAGAGTCCAGTTTTACGGACTGAAAACCAAAAAAGGTCATACTGTTCATTATATAAGTATATTAACTTAGTATGAGTTGTTATCCGATCATCTATATTGGGAGATCTGATGAGGATCAAACCCACTAACAATGACCAGCAATATTAGCTTCTGATCGTTGCTATATGACGTGCATTCTGGTCTGTTGTTTTTTTGTTTTTTTTCATATTAATTATTAACATTTAAATTTATACAAAAGTCATTTAAGTGGAAAAAATGTACAAGATATTAAGTCACCACAAGAGGAAAGACTTAGCACAAAATGATACTTGAGGTCTTCACCAAATGAGTTCTCATATTTCTTATTTCTTTTTATCCACTTTACTCCTTAAACAGCCATGGCGAAGGGATAATTCACACCTTTTGAATTCAGTTACTCTTTTGTTATTTCATATATTTGATTAAAATTAAAGATGATAATTAGCACTAAACTATCAAAATATGCTAAAACAAATTTTCATTAATAAAATGCTTTTTTGTGACTGAATCAAATGAATGCTTTTTTAGGAACATCTTAGGATATTTCTCTTGAAACTTTCACAAGTTTATCATGCCTTGATTAATAATAAACATTAAGAAGCATATTAGTACAGGTAGAACACTAATTTTCCAGCACCCTTCTTTTCAGAACTGTGTTGGATTATTCATTTTGCCAGACCAACAGTGGTCATTTAATAATAATTCAATAATACAACTCTGACCAACTAATTATTTACATCTCATATCTTTAAACCATTAGGACTGTAAGCAAATATTAAATATGAATTAAATGGTTAAAAGCTATACATTAATATAAATGATACAGTTTATTAATACAAATGAAACGGATACAGGTATATTAATTAAACAAATACAGTATTATTGAAATGGTTCTTCGGATGGTTGAACCCCTTCTTGTTATTTGTGTTGTAAACACAATGTTTTGGACGATTCATTCTTCGGCCTTCTTCAGGTGTAAAATCTGAGTGTGATGGGTTAAACAGCTCACCCAAAGCTCCCCTTCCCATGATTCTATTACCCTACCATAAAGGCGTTGGCGAACGTCTCCAGAAGATCTACACAAAATTCCACATCAAAGTCATTTTCAGACGTTCTCACACTCTCCATTGTCTGCTAAGTAAGGTTGCCCCAACTCGGGACCCCAAACTGGTGAACAACTCCTCATTCCTTGTAAATGTGGTATTATCTACAGTGGAGAAACGGGCTGCCCCTCAAGGTCAGACTTGATGAACACAAGAATGCCATAATCAGGGACGAGAGAGATAAATCAGCTATGGCCGACCACATCTGGAGAGAGAATGGCGAGCATCTTCTTCTTTGGGAGGAAGTCCAGATTATTGACAGAGAATGTTGTTGGAAGCAGAGAAAAATCAAAGGGGCAGCTCACATCAAAATGTTGACTAAATGCATTAGCCAGACAAGCGCGGATTTCAACCCTATGTGGCTTCCACTTCTCAACTAATCCAAACCCGACAGAACAAAGACACAGAAACACCAGGGCCATGCGCTATAAGGGCTACCCCCCCCCCTTAAACATAATTTCTTTTTAACCCATCACACTCGGATTTTACACCTGAAGAAGGCCGAAGAATGAATCGGCCGAAACGTTGTGTTTACAACACAAATAACAAGGAGGAGTTCAACCGTCCGAAGAACCATTTCAATATTAATGACCCTTCTCAAAACTATAGAAAATACAGTATTGTACTTACAAAGAATTCTGAAGTATTACCACTTCCAATGTGACAAATTGGACAATTTTCAGAAAGATCTAGAAGAGGACTGTCAGGTTTACTGGTTGTATCACAATTGATAGTTGCATCATAGACTTGGGGTGTAACATCCTAGTAACTTGGAGTTGAATGATTTATAGATGGACTACAGCTTTGAAACTCATTATTCTTGGTTATCTTCGTGAAGTTGTTTCATATGCTTTGACCTTTCACTGTATAAATTAACTAGTGTGAGAACCGTAGGAAATTCACTTGTCCACTTTTCTTTTCTCTGGATTAAAGGTGTGGGGACCATCAAAGAATCCAATGGTGCATCTGTACTACTAGTTTTAGAGCTGGTTTATTCAACTCGGAGGACTTGAAATTGTTACAGACAAACATTTTACTGGACATCATTGGAGTACTTTTAAACTTAACCAGTTGGCAAATAAAATCCCATTCCTTGTTAAATACAAATTTCTATTAATTTTTATATTTTTCTTTTCAGTCAAAATGGTATACTCCCTCCAAGACTTTTTATATCCCATCACCATCCTGGGGTAACCACACACCAATCTTCAAGTAAGTAGTACCACTTTACTGATGACTATTTGCAATATTAAATTTATGCTCTCTAAAATTGGATTCTTAGTTTGATTCTGGTGTTTTGGTCACAAAAATAGAGCAACAAATTGGATCTCTAGAGGAAGCAAACTATTGTGATCACTTTGGGACAGGGTCTTTTAGATAACAATAACCGGCTGATAACATTAAGATATAAAAATTGGGACAATTTGCATTCATTGTTATAAACAACTTTACATTATAAAAAAATGTTATAATAGAAAATGTAATGTTAATTTTTAATTTATTTTAAATAATAGTCATGTAAAATAATTTTCCATCCATTGTACGAAACTACGGCTTATATCTATTGCCAATTTAGACATTTTATATCTAGATCTAGATCTATTGCCAATTTAGATATTCTATATATAAACCTAGATCTATTGCCAATTTAGGTATTTTATATCCATATCTATTGCCAATTTAGGTATTTTATATCTAGATCTATGATTTTAGATTAAAGATCTGTAATTTTTTAATCATTTTTAATTAGATTTCTCGACTGCACTGTCTTGTGTGCTGACTAATATATCTGGCGAATGTCAACTTCGTACAATGGATAGTTGTTGAGTAATTGTGGTACACACACACAGATTTCTTGTAGTTAGATGTTGCCATAATGATTCCTCTTTCAACTGAAAATAAGTCACAGAAACTGCCTATAAAAATATACTTTTTGTTGGTTTTGATTTGTTTGTTGGGTGTTTTGAGATTCACTGACATTTCTTTCTTCCAAAAAGCAATGTTTTTTTTTTTCCTTTTTTTTTTTCTTAGGAGTCTTAAATCAAACAAATATTTTGAGATTCAAATGCTTCTTCGGATGATGATTCTTCGACCTTCTTCAGGTGTAAACATCTGTTTTACAGTATGTATAGTAGTTATGTAGGTGTAGGGTAGCGTAGTGGTTACAGGTGTGGAAAACTGAGTTTGCAACTCCACCCCATAAAACTGAAACTGCAGATGTTTCCCTATGCTCCACAGGGAGCCTACAGGAACCAATGATAATGATAATGTTAGTTAATGTTAAATATTGGTTCACAGAAGAGCTTTGCCTTTACATATAGGACTCAGTGAGGAGGTTCAAGTCAATTTTTAAAAAATAAAAAAAATATCTATGTGCTGTCAAATACAGTATTTCTATTATACCGTGTGTCCCAAAAGTAATGCCCAATTCAGTCAGCCTTGATCTAAAATAAAATAAATATTTCATTAGTTATATACCCCATTATTTCATTGATCGATGCAACAAGTTACTAAAAATAGCATTGTATGACATAATACTTTTAAATAGACTGCCAAAATATATATAGAGAGAGATCAACTTCAAATTGAGTGTAACTTTTAGGACACCCTATATATTTCACTTATTCTTAAAGAATTCAATTTTCTTTTTACAAAAATTGAGAAAAATAAAGACTAAATTCAACTCTTGCTAACCAGACATTTTGTATGGATTCCCTGCTAACTGGCCCGCTTTCCTATGTTGGGAGTTGAATCCAGTTGGACAGACACAGTGGATCTGTGATGTTAGATATTTGTTAGACAAAATCAACTTTAACACAAGGCCACATTTGTGGAGCATCCAGCAAGGCTTGAACTCACTTGCTGTGGTTGGCAATACTAGCACACTACCGACTGTTCTACAACTGGGACTCTGCTTGGTCATATTAAGTAGAATTTTATCTTTATTTATGCCAAAAATAACCTATATCTATGTATCCACCATTCTGGATAATGAACAAAAGTATTTCACACATTATCATGAAGAGGATGTTCTGGGTTCAATTCTTAATGAAGGATTTAAAAATGCAGTGTTATTAATAAATATGTTTTAAAATTTTGTCTACTACTGTTGTGTATGCATGGCTTCTTAGTTTTAATGTTGAAGCCAGAAAAATATATTGTTCCATTATATCAATATTCTTACCTTTTTATTTGTTTAGACATTCTGGTCTTGATGTAAAGTCTTATGGTTATTATGATCCCAAAACCTGTGGATTGGATTTCCAAAGAGCTTTGTCTGACATCTCTGTAAGTAGTTTTTATTTTACATTTTCTTTACAAATAATCTTTACCTTTTTCTCTTATCTTGATTCCTGTCCAGAAAGTCCTATTACTACTTATACTGTAATGATTTAAGAATGACTGTATCTATGGTTTTCTCAGGCAATTGCTCAACTTTCTTGAATTAATTTAGAAAGGTTGAATTTGTGTGTGCATATATGATGGGAGATGGGACAAAATTCAGACTGTACTACCAAGTTTTAAATAAGAAGCATATTGGATCACTTTGGCATCTTTCCCTACTAGTTTAGTGGGGAAGATGTGACCTATTGGGGGAGGTGGATTCATGCCTTTCACAAAATATTTCAGCCAGAATTTGGACTTGGTTTGTGGATTCCATTTTCTGTTGACCTTGGGGCAAACTTCACACATCTATTGGATACTTTAGTTGAAAATCACACCATTAAACATTGAAAAGTGTATTAGATCATATTAGGGCAGTGCCCATTTCAAAGGTGCATGTTTGGAAGGGGCTGGACTTTATGGTGTGTGGAGCATCCTGCCATAATTGTCATGTAAAATAATTTTCCGTCTGTCGTACAAAACTATGAGTATTTCGGTTACATCTTTTCAGTGTAGCCAATTTAGATATAAAATATCTAAGTTTAGATCTATAATTTTAGATAAATGAGCTATAATCTGCAATTTTTAATTTTTTTTTTATTTCTCTAACAACTGATTCAAAAAATTCAAACTCAACACTGCACTGCCTTGTGTACTGACTAATATATCTGGTGAATGTCAACCTCATACAATGTACAGTTGTCAAGTAATCGCGGTGCATTTGATTTCTCGAACCTCTGATCCAAACAATTTCAAAATCAACCCTGCAATGTCTGGTGTATTGACTAATATATCTGGCGTATATCAACTTTGTACAATTACCAGTTGTTGAGTTATCTCTGTACATACAGAGGAAGATTTCTTCAATTATAGTGAAATGACCCATAAACTAGCTTAAAAATCATATTTTTAGGCAATTTTACATTTGGTTTTTCTGATTTTGAAAAGACTGTACTACCAAGTTTTAAATAAGAAGCCTATTGGATCACACCCTTCCCTACTAGTTTAGTGGGGGGAGGATGTTTAATTCCCATAACTAAGGGGGGAGAACCCATGGCTGACAACATTTCAAGCAGTCATTCCTCTTCTGCTTTTTGAAGACCCGTTGCCAGCTATTCACTGGTTACAACAAAACAGCTTTTTGAAGTGTCAAGGTGTGATGAAACACTGAATTGCCAGAAGTCCGGATAGGCATTTAGTGATAATGAATTTAAAAATGTATGTATTCATATAAGTGAACACTATCTTTAACTTTGTCAATAAAATAAAGCATTGCTTCCCCTTAGACAGCCTTGAGGGGATATTTAATTGCCAAAACTTCAGGAGATGATGTTCAAAGGGCCACTCTAGAGGGCAGGATGTTAAAGTGGTCCGGCATATACATTAAAAAAAGTTTTAAAAAATATTAGAGACTGTCAACTAAAACAGTCAACATAGGTTTCTTCAGTCTTTATGTGCCTGGCTGGCTATGTATGTATGTGTTACATATACAGGCTGCACCAATGGAGCTGCAGGGCTGAACATTTAAACATTTGTTACTTATGTTTAGAAAAAAAGTTTCTCATTTTTTAGAAAATTTCCCCCAAAATAAGTTTTTTGTGGGATGTTCAATTCACAATGGACAATTGGTTTGTCTATGATTGTTTTTTGAAAATTCAGACATTTTAGTGATCAATACCCAACAAAAGGCGAGAAAGAAGTAACTTATTCATTGATTACACCTTTTTACAATTTTTTAATTGATCATCCCCAACACAGCATTCTGCTAAAAGACATTAGTCATGTGACGGTTTCTATTGTGTGACTAACCAGACCTGTTATTTAAATTTTCACTACAATTCTATTCTCAATTCTCTATCAACATTTGTCATCAATACATAATTCTTCTATTGTAATTATCTAATAATAATTTAGATAATTTCCATTGATCATAGACATAATTTAATGATATATTTTTCTTTGCTTTTGTAGAAAATTCCAGAAGGATCTGTAATCCTCTTACATGCATGTGCACACAACCCCACAGGAGTTGACCCTAGGGTAAGTTTTTTTTTTTATTTATCTTTTAATGCGTGTGTAAAATTCTTAGTTGACCATTAGCAAGGAGGCTTGGCCCACAGGACATTGCCCATAAGGAACAGAGTAGATATTGACAGCTTAAAAATCTTACACTACCGTATGTGTTGGTGTATTAGTGTATATTGATGTATATATTGAACCTTAAAAAAATAATCCCCAAACCAGGAGTCATCTTATACACCAAGTATAAAATCAAAACCCTAACATCATGTTTGGAGTTTCTCCAAGTGGAATGAAGAATTTTGAATGGAAATTCTGGGGGTCGTCTTTTTACACCCAGTCATCTGATACACTGACATGTACAATATTTCTGCAAGTAAATTTAATAAGATTTCTTTTCACTAAGAAAAATGGGGTAGGAGGTTAAAACATACCTTGGAAAATGATTATCAGTTAGTTTTTTATTTTATTTTATTTGTTTTTTATAACATTAAATACCATATCTTGAATTTATTATTAGATTAAGCATTGTCAAAGTAATCTTTGACTAGTATTTCTTTTATCCCAATTTCAGTTGCTTTCTATTGCAATTACTCAGACCGTCATTCATAGTGCATTTCAGAAATAAAGAATAAGCTTTTGGCTAGACTTGAATATGCAACCATTTCTCCTGTCTTAGTTTTACAGCAATTCTACCAATTAGCTTGCAAGCCAACAGTTACAGGCGCTCAAGTTGAACCATATAGCTTTATTTCTCGTTTCCCCTAAATGCCCGGAAATACTAGTAAAAAAAATTAATAGTAATCCACATCTATACAGTGTGTGCGTGTGTAACACTTTTCAATGAGCATACAGATACTACACTCTCAT
>VCCN01005588.1:2829356-2839936 GCA_006491835.1 Architeuthis dux | reverse complement strand
AAACACATATCATAACAATTGTACTTAGTTATTTTTGTAACTAGTTGATATTTTTCATGTCTGAAGCTAAATGTTGCTCCTAGACTCCCACTTTGCATCAATATCAGCTTAACAAAACTATTAGCCATCTATAGGTTGACTCCCAATTTTCGCCTTAAGATTTGTTCTTAACTACTTATGAATATTCTTTGGTAGTAATTGTTCCTGTTTATTCCTGTAAACTCCTTGTTGAGCATAGGGCTGCAACCAGACCACGTCAGCGGATTCTGTTCTGGGCAACTCCCCTCAGTTGGGCCCGTGTCAGGCCACTATTGCCTCAGTCTCGATTGGTCTTCTCCAGGCCTGCTTTGGCCTCCCAACTCTTCTCTTCTCCTGTAGATTCCAGTCTGCCACTTGAACTGATTTACCACTCTCAAACAGGGTTCTGACGCTCCAGGTCTCTATCCTGGTTTGCCTTTGTTGTTAGAAGGTTGTTCGGCAAACTGGCTTTCTGTAGTATACGACATGAGCCCTTCTGAAGAGGAATCTTCCTGACCAGGCTCTCGCTGAGGTGATGCTGCTGCGGTTTAAGTAGCAAGTAGGTTTTACGGGGTGGCGTAGCTAGCCCACACCCAACCCACCTCCTTTACTCGGGCTTGGGTCTGGCAAGATGACCCAAAAGGTACATCTTGACAGAGTTGATAAAAAATGTACTTAGTGCAATTTTTAAGTGCATGAGTAGGTTAGGCTTAGATATATCTTTGACTTTAACAAGCTTATTGCAGTCTGTAGTGTCAGGTAGAAAAATGTTACCATAATGATGTAAATATTTACTTTAATATTTTTCTGTAGAATCTTCTGCTCATATTTGACCTTTGATTTGTTTCAGGTGAGAGAGCTGGTGCCTTCACTCTGTTGTGTTCCGATGCTGACGAAGTTGCTCGTGTGATGTCACAGGTTAAGATCCTCATCAGACCTATGTATTCTAACCCTCCTATCCATGGTGCCCAGATTGTCAAGAAGATCCTTACTACTCCAGACCTCAACACTCAATGGTAATGTACCCTTTGTACTCTCTAAGCATGCTTATGAAGTTGATATTTTGCGTAAGTTTTTTAACAGCACATAAGGTATGTATTAAATGATCAGTATTAATATTATATTTGTTATATCTGTTCACACACAAACCCATTAATGCTCAAATTTAAAAAAAAAAAACTTGATCTTTTTGAGTCATTGGTGTATATTTAGGTATATTTTGTACCTACTCTATATAGTAGGTTGGGCAGGTACAGTTATGGATGCCCAAAGATGAATGTACTGTAAACCCTCTTATTTATGGACTGATAGGGGGGAGTAGGTGTCCATTAATAATGATTGTCCGGTATTAATGAATTATGTATTTAAAGCCAAAAAATAGCCCAAAATCATACACGACGCAGTACATAGATATGATATATAGAATACAAAATAATTATAAATAAAGGAAATAAGATTAATTTTATTTACTGATAACGTCACACATTCTGGAAGGATATATCTATTTTTGGGTTTTATACTTATGAATTTGCATGTTTATAGTTTCAAAATACTCATATTTCAAATAATAAATAAACATACTCATGTTTATTTAAAGTAAATTTTATTTTTTAAATTTTACTTTGGTCTTCTGTCATCGATCGACACCCTATTTTAATTAAAATTTTTAAAATTTGTTAAGTTTTTTTTTTCTTTGCTTTGCAAGAAAGAAACCATCCAAAATTTTTGTCTAAAGAAACGAAAAACAAATTTTCATTAATTATTAAGTAGAATGCGACTTAAATCAAGGTGTAAGTTTGTTTACTTTTATTATTGGCGAGACATCAATGCGTTGTAGGTGATGATTGACAGTTGTTTGATAAGTTAGTAAATAAAACTTTTATATACAAGTTTTTTGGGGTTTTTTTTTTCATCAGGTGTTGATTTCCTGCCAACGTTTTTTTAATCTTCCTATAAGTTATATAAGCATAGATTAATTAAACTTAATCATAAAGCAGGTTAGATGTTTTAAATTTTACATATTTGTCAACAACAAATTATTTCGTACTAAATATTTGCAACAAACAGAACTTGTCTGTTATTTCCGAAATCCATTGATAAGTAATTTAAATTTAACTTAATTGCATCTTTAAAAACACTTATATAGTAGTGTGGGCATTGATGGGTTAAATGTCCTATGGAAATATTGGCCTCTGCTCCCTTCCAAAATATGCTTTTAGTATTTGCTTGTGTCACTATATATGGAATCATCATGGGAATGAAAGTTGCATGGAACCAAATTCAGTAAAACATCCTGACTCATAAATAAAATATAGCAACTTTTGAAGTTAAATATAAAGACCTTAAATCCTAATATTATTTATTCCTGATCCACGCTGCTTACTAATGATAGAAGGCAACAGAAATAAGATGAAAGAAATACTAGTCAAAAGTTAATAACTTTAAATCCTCTTCATTTAACAGGATTTATTTATTTGGACATTTCATTTTAAACTAACACTTGCATTTTAAAAATTTTAGATGTTTAGATCAGTAGAATAGGAGTATCATATATGCTGGTATATAAGATTGACATTTGATTAAGAGAAAAAAATACTATGCAAATATTACACTGTCCAATGTGATGGTATTAAAACTAGGTAAAACTGGTATTAAAACAAAGCTTGATATGGACCGTCATGGGGCTTGGATGAGTTGCAGTGAATTGTAGTCCTCCAAATACCCTTGTAAACCATATATTCTTTTTATAGTAAGAGAATTTTGTTGAAGAATAAAGCAGATGGTAACATCCTCTGTCAATGTTCTGATTGCAAAGCTTAAAATACATCAGTGATAAAAAAACATTTTTCATTAGAAAAAAAACCCCACTCCATTTGTTATAATTTTCAATTTAATTTTTGTACATTTTGCAGGTTGGGTGAAGTAAAGGAGATGGCTGACCGTATTATTAGCATGAGGGAGAAGCTGGTGGCTGGTCTGAAACGTGAGGGTTCCTCCCACAACTGGCAGCATGTCATTGACCAAATTGGAATGTTCTGCTTTACTGGACTCAAGCCAGAACAAGTAGGTTACTTCTCTTATTTACAAATCAGCGAGAGAAAATCTGTGTTGGCATATGCATTTTTCCTACATGTTAGGATTGATTTCAGTCAAATCTTATATGATTTATACAATAGCTGTTTCTTGAAATTAAAAAAAATCTTTTTACATAAACATCAGAAGAAATTGTACCAGTGAAAATTGAACTATAAATTCAAAACTTAATGTTTTGTTTATTTATTTACTAGTTATTAACCGTGAAAAATAATGAATTATATCTCTCTTTACAGTGAATATGCAAAATAAATGCAATTACATTAGTAAATCTTTCACTTCATTCTTTATGATGTAAAAAATGACATTTCATTTGTAACAACCTAATTATGAACTGCCTTAAGTGAAGTGTTATTTGCTGGACAAAATTACCAAACTTACCGAGATAATAACTCGGGTATATATGATTAATATTTTCATTGGCTCCAATTAAATTAATTATATTATGGCTGTGGTGGCTATTTTCCAAGATGGTCATCATTAAAATCTTTTATGTTTAAAAAGAGAAATAAAATTGCTTACAAACTTGAATTTAATACTAAAATAAAAGTATCTATCTACTAATTTGATCCCGAGGATTCCAAAAATGACCTTATTTTCTACCCACTATGAATCATGTGATCTCTAGAGGTCATTTATTACATATTTTACTACCAATTATAACAAAAATAATAATAAAATTCAGAGAAAACTAACACTAGAACTTCTAGTAATTCAACAAAGACACATTATTTTGTCTTGACATCAATATTGTGACCTCTGGTAGTTATTTCAAGGTCATAATAAGGTCACCGAGTCCAACAGTTAATATTTACTTGAATTTTATTATGTACAGACACCCTTCTAGTAATGAAGAGAAACACATTTGATTTATTGTGACATTGCATTAATTGTTGTTGTGGGGTTATAATTAGTAAAGGTAAAATTAATCAGTAGCACTGGGTAAATATATTTAAAATTCACTATACAAATTTTCAGATAGATTGGTCAATGTGTGTTATATTTCAAACAAAAACAGTTGAAGAGACTGTTTTTCCAAACAAAGGCGAGTGGTTTTCTGCTCAAGAAGTTTTCCAAAACTTTTTCACCAATGTAAAAGCATTTAGGAATTAGAAGCTTTGCCATGTCAAATTTTGTTTTATGAAAATTACACTGTGTTGGTGTTTTGTAGCTGAATTCTTCAAGTACAAAATAAATAAAAAAAGAATCATTGTTTTATCTCAATTAGAAAAAAATATACTGGCAATTGAAAGGAGACGAGTGACAGTCGTGACTTAAAGGAGGTGGTAGTGAAAGGGTTACTGACGTTAAAATGATCTTTTGGAGGTCATTTTGTTCATGTTATGTTAAAAATAAGATCATTTTTGAAATTCTTAGGGTCAAATTAGGGGGTAGATATTATTATATTACAGATCCGGAGGATTCAAAAAATGACCTTATTTTCAACCCACTATGAATCATGTGATTTCACATATCCATATATTGTAGGATTCTTGTGGCGGCCATTTTGGAAAATGGCTGCCACTACAGTAATAACAATAATTTTGCTTGGAGCCATTGAAAACATTAAATATAATCCCTGAAAGTTTGGTATTTTTGTCCAGCAAATAACACTATTGTGACTAAGGGAGCCCAGTATAATATATTGATAAATCATGTACACTCATGAAAAATAAATAAATAAATGATCCCATTAAAACAGTCTCCATGGATATACATATAAAATCTTTTTAATGTTTTAATCTAAATAACAAAGAAAATACTTATTAAAGATTAGGGCTTGTTTTTGTATCTTCTGCTCATTAGGAGAGAATTTAAATCTCTCTTAAAATTTATTTAGCAAAGCTGAAACAATCGGCTATCACTTATTGAACAGATTTGTTTATTTGACTTTCTTTTTTTTTCCCTTTCAGGTGGAGCGTTTGACTAAAGAATTTTCTATCTACCTGACAAAGGATGGACGTATATCTGTGGCCGGTGTTGCATCTGGAAACGTAGACTATCTTGCCCATGCTATTCATACAGTAACTAAATAAAATTAACACATTTTGTTTAAGCAGTGTGAATTTAATAAAAAAAAAAAAAAATCTAAAAAAAAAAGTGACAAAAAGATTGAAACTCTAATCACACCTTTTTATATAGAATATTTTTTTTTGTATAGAATTTTCCATATGACTGGCAATAATTTTTCATTTTTTTTTTTTTTTTTTTTTTTTTTTGTATCAGCAATTTTACCAATACTCAAAAGTACTAGTATTAGTATATCTATATATCATGGTGTAAGCCTTGTTTGGCTTTGACAGTCAACATCTGATAATTGTACAGTGGCCCAGATACATATATTTTATGTTAATGTGAATAGTCTCAATACATGTGATGCAGAGACAATATGTTTGGGCATAAATTGCTAATGATTGAGAATAAATGCCTCAATTTTCTTGTCTTTCAGTATTTGAAATCACTTCTTAGCAACCTGACTTTAAAAAAAAAAATCTTTCCTCAATTTATATACTAACTAAAAAAATTACTTGAGTTATGATTCCCTATAATTTCATTATTATAAGTTTAGAAATTCAAGCCTATCATTTACAAAATAGTACAAAAATAGGTTTGCTGTAACGTTCTGCATAAAGAGATGAGATATCAAGTTATTGAAGGGAGATATTTGAAATACTAGTAGATGCTTGCCATCCTGTGAATAGATACTCATTCTATCACATTGTCTTAGGAACTCCTTACCACAATTTTCCGACTGAAAACTTACATCTTTCCTGTCATGTCCAGCCGAATAATGTGCTTCTACAATGAAAGGTCCAACTGTTCCTTGGTGGACCTTTTTATTGTACTTGGGAGCCTAACACTTTATTAGACCCCCTTTTCATATGTCAAAGCAAATCCCTATTCCCGGGGTTGGTAAGTGCTATTTATTATTTTATTAAGATTTACCAATCCTCTTGATTGAAG
Source organism: Architeuthis dux (assembly GCA_006491835.1). Classification (NCBI taxonomy): domain Eukaryota; kingdom Metazoa; phylum Mollusca; class Cephalopoda; order Oegopsida; family Architeuthidae; genus Architeuthis; species Architeuthis dux. The sequence goes on along the minus strand of VCCN01005588.1, from coordinate 2,833,861 downwards.
AATCCTACGCTGTTATTTTATTTATTTTCAAATTAGAATTCTTTAAAAGAATTTAGTATTTGGGACATTGATACACAGATTATATTATGAAGACATTTTTATTTTATTGTTAAAATATCTAATGCTCTTTCTTTTATTTGCCTTAAGTACCTTGCAAATTAGCTAGAAGAAATATCTTTACTTGCATGAAATTGTAGATGTCAAAGAGTTTGAATCATAAGCACATATGAGTTTATCGCATACATATAAAACAAGATATTAAATGTTACACATAGCCTCACTGAACACATACTTATTTTTGTTGGACAGTAACCCACTAGATTTGTAACTAATATATAAAAATTACCTACTTGTTCATTTGCTCTTTAAATCTATTGTCATAGGAAGACCAATAAAAGTTTGGGAAATTTTAGTGAAGATAAAATTCAATTTGTGATTTAAAAAAGGAATTATGTTGTCTATGATTGAACTTGAATGATTGAGTAATGATTGGTACAGTCATCCATGGCAACAAATTCTCCATAATGAGTTGTCCGTTAAAGAAACTTTCTATTTTAATCATGACGTACTTAATGTTTGATGTAATTACAAGGAGATTTTATTTTCAACTGTGAAATCCTTACATTTTAAATCTATAAACGGACGCTCGTGAACGCTGTTGACATATTATTTAGATATATAATTTTAGTTAAAAGTAAATTGGTACAATTAACTAAAAATGAACAAAAAAGTTTGATAGAAAAGCAACTTATATTAGGGTTGTCATATCTGAACATTCAAAAAAGAATACGTTCCTAGTCAATGCACATAATTAATACAGTGACAGTGGCTAGATTATGGTAGAAAATTGTGAAACCACCTTAAATGCAGGGCAAGAAAAACAAATGCTACAGTGTAAACAAAAAAAAAACAAAGCCATAAGAAAAAAACATTGGTATACTTTCATCATTTCATTTATGACTGTAATAACATTATGAAAAAAATGAATACATATAACTGCAGAACAAGAAAAAGCAGTACATGGTACAACATGCTAGCCCTAAAACTGCCAAGTTCACAATACCGTACAGACATCCTCCCCTCTCTCCCGCATCATTACAGTTTCATGGGGTTTTTTTTTCGTGGAGAAAATGATGGAAGCTGAAAATCCGAACTTTTGAAGAATTTTAACATGTTCTTCCAGATGGAGATTTCGAAACCTAAATGGAGGACATGTATGGGAAAATATGGATGTATGGCAACCCTACCTTTTATATGTATCTAAAAATTATGATGTAAACTTGATTTAAAGGGAAAAAAAAAAAATGAATTCAAATTTTGAAGCCCCTCTCCCAGAACAGAGACTTCATTTCTTCATGACTTTTTCTGACTTCATAATTTCTGTATTCATTTTTCTTTTCTGCATAGATTTTTGTTTTTATTTAGCTATTTGCTTGTACCTTGTCTCTTTTGTAGATTTTGTTGCTTCCGCAATGACAAGGGATATGTCTTGCATAAGAAGTACTACATTACATTCTCTGCTTATCAATGCATTTGTATGGGAGAGTTTAATGCTTGGGCTATAAAAATGTTATTGTTGATATGGGGAAACAGAAGTGAAAAACTAAAAGGGGGGGAAAACAATTTACCTGTCTTAAAAGAATGAATAGAATGAAAATAAATTTATTTAGGAAAAACAAAACTGCTTAATATTTTATTATTTATTTTTTTGCTTGTTAGAAAACCATTGGTTTGGTCAAAGAATATATTTTGTCTGGATTCTTTAGTTGTGAAAAGAAATTCAAGAATGTAGTCTTTGTGATGACTTTGGGACTTTTCTACTTTGGAACCATTATTAAGTAAGAGTAGTGATGGTTGCAATTCAGATATGTGATTAAAGATTAAAGTTCTTGACTTGATAAGGGGTGGGGGAAAGGTTATGATCTACGGTAAGAACAAATCTATCAGTCACATAACTTTTATTACAGTATTGTTATAATTGTTCTATTTTATTAGTTATTGTTGTTGATCTCTTATGCCTAATTTATGAATTAAACTTAAAATGTATAGAAAAAACTTGGGGTCTTGGAACATATCCCCCATGGATAAGGGGTGGGAGATAAAATCGAACAGTGAATCAACTACTTGGATGTTATTCAGTTAAACTTTTTTTTTCTTATGGAAAAAAAAATATTAAAAAAAGAATTTAATGAAAATATTTTGTTTTCTCAATTTATTTGGATGTGTGCAGTGGCGTAGCTAGAGTTTGTGCCACCAGGGGTGGTCCTTGAGTTTGTCCTCCGAAAAACACGACACCCAACACAATACACATCAAACATACTTAAACTGTTAAACTAAAAGTGAAAACGACATATGGGGCGGGGGGGTAAAAAAATTAGGATACCATGTTAATTTCTGAAGTGAAAAAATTAACTACAACATCCTACAAAGTTATTTTTCTTGCTTTTCTGTTAGACTTCTGTCAACAGTATGGCAAGATTTCTCAACCACGAGATGTTCATAGTGGGTAATTCTTTATCAGTTTTAGTTTAGAAAAACTCCTCTCAGCTAGCAACACTAACAGCAATTGTGAGAAAAACCCACAGCAGTATTACAATATTTGGAACCTAATTCTCAAGATTATACTTTTGAATAAACTGCAAAAGTTCAAGGAGGGCTATCTTCCACATCTCTGTTCTGTCTTGCGTAGCAGCAAAAGCAATAAAATGCTGAAGTTTTTTTTTTTCTCTCAACGAGGAACTTATCCTTATCAATTTCATCTTGATTGTGATGTAGTTGACTCCTATTTATCATCGAAAAGATTCAACAGGAGTAAAGAAGGCATATTTCTCAGCAAGTTAATGAAGCTGTGGAAATCTCAAAGTTATTTCTTGGATCACTCTGTCCAACGAAGTAAAATATTTCCTCAACTAAGTTTTGTATGGCAATTCAGAATCTCGTGATCTTTCACCAAACATTTGTTTCATCTTTTTACATCAAGGCTGACACTCCATGACTCTCCCCAGATCATCACAAATTCCTTTGGCATAGGTAACTGTATTATACACTAGCTCATCCTTGTTTCCAACTAGAAATGCTTTCAAAGCCCTTGGTTTTATATCCCATTGTTGTATGTTCAATCCTTTGGTTTGGAGGTAAACCTGTGTTGTTAATTTCTAGGACAGATCCGCACAGGCCGTGAAAGTACAGAAAGGAAAACGATTGCAATGCACCAAGTAGCACGCCAGCGTCTGACCTGGTAGCTGTATTTTCTTCTTCACCAGTTAACTATTTTAAAGCACTTAAGATTTTTGAGAAATGTTTCTTTACACCCCCCCCCCCCCCGCCCTGCACTCCACTGAGTTTCAATTATGCGCTTGACACTTTGACCAGTGACTGAAGTGAGGACATTCCAACGATGGGTTGATGAAGAGGAAAAAAAAACATGAACCAATGCACCAGTTCAAAAAAAGGTAACATAATTCACAGCAACAGAAGCTGCATGTACACTTGGCAAATTCAACGTGTGATTTGTACAAACAACAAATCCTGCTTTCCGATTAATTTCCTTGATACGTTTGTGAACACTGGTTCTAATGTTGACCAGCCATCACAGCATCATTATCATATGCTTGTCCTCTACAATTTTGAACATCAATTCTGTCATTTTCTAATTTTCCCAAAATCATAGTTGAGATATTCTCGGCGGTTTTACCTTTTGTCTCAATGAAATCAAGAAATGATTCCACAACCTTCACTTTATTTCCATCGATCCTAATGTAGCATAAAACTTGGCTCGTTTGATCCTTATAAGAAATATCAGGTGTGCTATCGAATATCATGGGAAAGTACTTGGCTTGTTTTACTCGCTCGGTGACTTTGCTTCTTTCAATCTTTCAAGTCCATAGCTGAAATCTTTTCTTCTTCATCTCTTGAAGTTGAAGAATCACTTGAATTTGTTGATGGTTTGGATTCGGAAACTGCTTCAGCTTCAGTAATAGTAGTTTCTTTACGACTGGGGTGTTTCAGTAGTTCCCATTTGTTCTTTTTTAATAATTCCTCTCTACCCTTTCTCTCTCTTCTATAAGCAGCACCGCTTTCTTTTGTTCGCTTCATCTGGAGACAGATTGATAGACTAAACAATACAATGACACAACAACGAAAATGGAGAAGTTGCCTAGACTGTTTTCGATAACTTTTGGCCTTCGAGTTCAATTCTGAAATAACTGAGGAAATCATTTCTTAGACTAACTCTGTGATTGGGGACTAAGTGTTTTCGTGGAAAATAAAATTGTGTCAATCGTATCCTTCTACTGTTGGCAGATTAGCCTTTTAATGCCAAATTCCAGAAATTTGGCTGTTTTTCAATTTGGTTGGTGTCACAAAGAATTTCAGTAAGGAAGGCCATCAATCTACGACAGTCAGTAAACTGCGCATATTGTAAGTAAACACTTACGTCACTAAGTAATTAATAGGTTTTGAAATTGTGTTGGGTAAGAAGAAATGAGAAACATATTTTTCACTGT
>VCCN01005588.1:2796344-2808320 GCA_006491835.1 Architeuthis dux | reverse complement strand
CTGCAAGGCTGTCGAATGCGAAGAGCGTGGGAAAGGCATTTTAAAGTGCGCAGTCCCTTTTTTTAGGAGCTTCTCATTGGTTGAATTTCAACCAATGGCAAACTGTTCAATTTTAACCCCTTTAATTTATTTTGGGGTAGGAAGGAAATTTGAGGAAAGGGAGACATAATAATATTTCTAATAATACGCAGTCTAAGCGTGGAATCCACACCTCAACAAATATATCACAGAACTAGAAAACATACAAAGAAGGGCAACGAAAATGGTCCCAAAACCTAAAAATCGAAGATAGACTTAAAAATTTAAAACTTACTACACTAGAAGAAAGAAGAATAAGGGAAGACGCAATACAACGATTCAAAATAATAAAAGGTATAGACCAGTGGTCACCAACCTGAGTTCGCGAAGAATCTTTGGGGGTTCGTGAAAAAAAAAGGGATTCAGACGGGGTTCGTCAGTAAGGTTTGACCGAGAAGCTCGATCAAAATTGTTAATATTAGGTAAAACATTGGGTGGTGACCACACTAAAACATTTCAGGTTTGACAAAAATCTCATGTCGAACCATTTTTGCTGTCCGAAGATTATTAGGTATTGTTTATATTAACTTTCATTATTAATTTATAGCGTGCTGTTTTTATGAAATGGTATAGTTTTTAATAAAGGAAAATGAAAATATGTGTACCTATATATATATACTTTCTATTATCATGTTTCTTTCAAAGGTTCTTTCTAAGTGTCTCAGTAATATTTGGGATTCGTATCATAAAAAAAGGCTGGAGACCACTGGTATAGACAACATCCCAGCAAACATGTTCTTTACAAGAAACAAAACAAACAACAACAAAATCTATAAAGAACACAGAAAAAAAAACTGTAAGTAAAACTTATCTCAAAGAATAATAAACAATTGAAACTCACTAGTACAGCACGACCCAAATATACTCACAACAAAAACAGTAAATAACTTCAAGAATAAATACGACAAATACACGACACACAAAATCAAAAAGACTTTTGAAGTAAATTAGGCCAGCAGGAGCTACCGTGCACCCACCCCCATGATTCTACATTTAGGGTACCAAAATGTTCCTTAGGATGTCCTATTTTAGAAAAAAAGATGTTCTCAAGAAAAAAGTTGGGAAGAACTACCTCATTTGCATAAAACAAAATGGCCACCAGCACACATAAATAATATCTCGTCTTCCAGTTGAGATATCTGAGTACTTTAGAAGGCTAAATCATGGATTTCAGACATGAGGAATTAAACAATCCACTTTATTTTACCCTAAAACATTAATTTATAGGTATTTCAGGATTTTACAAGGAAGTGTCAAGTATACTTTATAGACAAAATTGTGGATTTAATTCATGAAGGAGATATATACATATATAAAGTTACAGCTTAAAACGTGAAGCTAAGTACTCAGCATTTTATGAAGAAAACTTCAAGTACACAGTCCAAAGTCTAGGAATTGTTGAATTAAATATTTGGGGAGGGGGTGGGGCACGGTAGCCCCTGCTGGCCCCCGGACTAAATAACTTTAACAGAGGCGAGACACAAGCACAAATATGTGCATCACTTTTATTCGCAAATTTCCATGCGGTTCATGTGGTTAATGCCCAATTTGCTTCTTAAAATCACTCTCTGTAAAGAATTGCAATATTTTCCCCTTCGCTTGTTTATATCATATACAGTTGATGAGTCAATAGCATACACGTCTCGCACAGATTCCGTATCGAAACAACGTGGTGAGTTTTCTCAATATTTCTTCCTTTTCTTGTGTCGATATGGACTCGTGTTTATATCAGGTCCGCGGGCACTTTTCAAAACACTTTATGTATCACTTGAGACTTGTTGACATTCATCAAATAGAACCCGTGAGTGGTTTCGCCGCTTTTTCCAGAACGGGCGTGCTCATGGCTCCGTTCGGTGGAAACCACGGAGTGGGACACGGGGAGAAAAGAAGCTAGAGAGACGGTTAGAAGGAATAAAAAAAAAACTAGTAAGGTAGGAGAAGGACAACAAGAAGATGGAATTGAAACTATGAACTCGAGAGAGCGAGGAAGAGCAGAAAGATCAATGTAACAGATATACTGGAAGATGTGTGAGGTTTTTCGTCCATGTCGCATATAGACTGTCTAGACCAGTGGTTCCCAACCAGTGGTGCGGGGATTCCCGGCAGGGGCGGGGGTAGACCGGGGTGGGTGGATAAGGCTATTAGGTAGTCCAGTCTAGAGGTAGGGTTTTCTGCACTTCTATCTATCAAGTCGAAGGCTCGAAATAAGCTTTAAATTGAGAATGATTTAAGAGGTGCTCTCTCACAAATAGACCCACAAAACGAATAAATAGTAGCAAAAAACAAGAACAGAGATCACATTGATGTGTATATCAGTTACGATAGCAGAATTCTTATTTTCTTGTAATAAATTGGAATTTCAAATGATGTGTTCTAATTATTTTCGCTTGCTTTCTTTGAGCAACAAATACACAGCAGCAGCTGTACAATTATAAAATTATACTAATTCTTAGTATGAAGTTGTCTAATTATACGTAAAAGTTATTATTTGAAATTATTCTTTGTTGCAACTTAATAAATAGAAGGGGGGATCCTAGTAATCTTATTGACAAAAGTGGGGAATGACTCAAAAAGGTTGGGAACCACTGGACTGTAGTATCATGATATGGTAAAGCATTAGTTTCGTTTCGTTGATTTAAATTATGTCACTGTGCACACAAACTCCATTAAAGTCCAGCTTTAAAACTTAATACCGAAAAATCGATGGCACGTCAAATGTAACAAATACACAGCAGCCATTATAAAATTAAACTAATCCTTAGTATAAAGCTGTCTAATTATACGCTAAATAAAGTTATTATTTGAAATTATTCTTTGTTGCAACTTAATAAATGGAAGGGGGGATACTAGTAATCTTATTTGTCAATAAAGTTATTTTAAGTTTTATTACCTCTGTTATCGACGTTGGACGGAGGTTATGTATTCACCCATATGTGTCTGTTTGTTTTTAATGAATTTAAATTACATTCTGTGGAAGAGTAGGCCATGGTTCAGGGAATAATCGATTACATTTTGGGTCGGATCCAGGAATTCTTTTCGATTTTGTTGACATTGCGAGATCAGGTAATTTTTCGACTTTTCGTAAATAATAACACGGCGATGACAAAATTACTCAGTCTTACACGTATTCCAATCAAGTGTTGGAATGGGTCAAGGTTTAAAGGGATGTCTCTGATGAATAATTGTTACAATCTTTTTGTCACGGCATAGTCTGGCATCTGTAACGTGATTGCTCAGTTTTTTTAGTGGCAATGGCGTTAGCGAAGATATGCGCTCTTTGCGTGCTTTCAAGTTAATGTATACGTGTTCATTCTGTTCAAAGATCCTACACACACACACACACATATATATATATATATATATGCATATACACGAGAGAGCAAACAAACACACATATGCATATGCATACACCTAGATACATACAGACGTCGATCAACTTAGAGGAAGAAACGTCTTGCTTTGAGTCACCTTTGCAACTCCCTTCTGATTTAGGACTTCAACGCTGGGAAATCTTTAAATGACCGTTTCCAAACACGCGTGCATAAATATTGCATCATTTGAAGCAAAGGTAGCCAACGCATTGTTTCTTATGTCAACCGGTAATCACTCGCGTTTAACTTGCACTACAACTTACCGACCATTAACTATTAGAAACCGTCAGCCAAAACTGTCACCAAAACTGTCAACATAGGTTTCTTCAGTTTTTAAGTTGGTCTGGCTGGCTATGTATGTATGTATGTATCACACGTACAGGTCACACCAATGGTGCTAGAGAGTTAAAAATTTAAACATTTACTCCTTATTATGTCTAGAAATATTTCTTTTTTTGAAAATCCCCCCATAATAGATTTTTAGTGGGGGTTTGCAGTGTAAGTTTATGATAAATTGATCCCTAATTTTGTGTCCGGTAGCATTCAGCCAGTTTTTTTTTTAATATTCATACACTTACTAAAGTTTTGTTTTTGTTTTTTTGACAATTCCTTCTCTAAATAGGTTTTAGTGGTGGGTTAAATTTGCAATGTGAGTTTATGCTAAATTGATCCCTTAGTTTGTGTCCGGTAGCATTCATGCTTGTTTTTTTTTTGAAAATTCAGACTTTTTTTTAGTGACCACTGCCCAACAAAAGACGAGAGAAATAATTCAATCATTGATCACCCCTTTTTCAATTTTTTTTAATTGATCACTCCCAACACGGCATGCTGCAAAAAAGACGTTGGTCATGTTACGGTTTTCTTATTGAGTTACTAACCAGTTTAAACATTATTTCCATAATAAGTACCTATTTTGGAGCTCTTTATTTTTGTAAACGCACAAAAGAAAGAGAGAACGCAAAAAGAAAAATAAGAAAAAGATTCCTCGAACTTTTCAAACTCATTGCTTCCCAGACGACTTTTCTTTTTCTTTTTTATCCGTCCGAAACAATGAAATTCAAGGGTGTATGAGTAATGGCGTAATTTTACATGTCACTTTACCGGTTAACAAGAACTTGCGTATGAATATTCCCCATGGAGAAAAAAATATTTCTACGTTCAAGTTCGAAAACAGAATGTATGTATGGTATTCATTCGCCTCCCACACGAGGGCGGAGTGTGACACGTGGTCTAGTTTAATGTAATGACCCACACGCATGCGTGCGGTTAGTTAATTGTCCAGTTCCCACGGCACGGCTCAAGCATTTGAGATGGACCCTAATCCTATCCCTCTTAGTGCAATGGCAAGGTGCAGCCTGGAGAAGCGGGTCCCGCGGAATCAGACATTATACTTTTGGGGGTAACAGGGAAATCCTGTGCCGGGTAAGTTTGTATGCTATCCCCTGTCAAAGTTGACACTGGTTGTAACAACATTTTACAGATATTATGGCCCGGGCTGTAGTTATGGGAGAGTGGTTTTCCCAAGTGCTTACTCACACGCTCTTTCTCTGTCAACTATCGTAGCATGCAAAAGAAGATATGTTTGTCAAGATATATGACCATGGGACAGTGCGCAATAATGTGGATTCATGCCTTTCCCAAGGTTATTATTGCTAAGTAAATATAAGGATTCTTAGCCGAAATCCGAACTCGGTTTGTCGATTCCGTTATCCGTACCGATAACGGTTGTGCTACCTCGCACCTCCCCGAAAACAAAATACCAACTCTTTTTGAAAGTTCGCTTTGCACCACTTTTTCGCTTTTACGGAAAAAGGCGACAAACGATAATAGCGTTCAAACCTTTGTTTAATAACCGTTATAGAGGCAGCGTGCACCGTCTTTCTCTCTCCTACACCCTAGTCACCTGTACCAACCACCACCAATATATCAGTCTAACCAACCATCATCACCATTTTTTGTGTCTGGGAACGCTCAAATAATTTCCCCATATAAATTAATGGTAATTTCTTCTTCGCTTTACGCCATTTCAGCTTACGAAAGGTTTTTAGAGGAACGCTCTACTTTCAGTTGGCAGAAGAAACTTGTATTGCAAAATAAACCCATAAGATGGGATTTCATGAGACTTTTCGCTTGATCGATTTTTAAATATATGGTATCATTTCTCTTACTTGCTGTTTATTCGATGTCATATATATCTGTCCGTCTGGAACACCTACTTGGTAGCTGAGATAGTTGTGTTTTTCCTCCAGTGTGTGTAGGCAGTGTTCGTGCCCACCCAAGGCAATGGCGCCTTAGCTCCCATCCAAGTATTTCTCTTGGGACCCCACACCATTATCGCAGCGTCCCTTCCACTTTTCAAAATAGTCTGCGAAGTCCTTTTTCGGGATCGCCATCAGCTGCCTCGTCGCATTCTCCTTAATCTCAACCACGGTCTGAAATCTCTTTGGGAAAAAGTCACAGTGAGCCAAATCTGGACAGACCTGGGTGATTTGATGTTTTGCCAAAAAAACCCTACACGGGACGTGAAGAATGACACGCTGGGTTATTGTGAATGCAACAATCACACGGTTCACAAGCTCACTCAATGGCATATCACTGCTGACTGAGTAACCCCACGCGAGAGTGTCTGTTCACTTATGCACAGTAAGGTCCCCTCTGATTGGATTTCCAAGTTACATCAAGGCTGTGCAACCGGTTCTCGGAATATTCACAATGGTTGGATACTTTCCGGACCTCGTATACCATGTATTCAAAATCGTGGGCGCACTAACAGTGAAATAAATAGCTAAAACAACCTTGAATCGACTTATTAGTCACATTGGTAGATTTACCCAACACTTATACACAAACGTCGTAGAGTGATGTTTAGTATGCCAGTCTAGCAGACAATTGAGAGTGTAGTGAGTTCGATCCCCATTGCGTGCTCCACTATTTAAGTTAAGCTTTGTAAATAAGACTCTACGAAATTATTCACCGGATTCCACATTCAAAAAAAGATGGTTGGGAAATGGACCGGCCGAAACATTATAGCCAAAACAGCAAAAATAACAGAGTAACTGTCTAAAAATAATAATATCTAATTAAAATTAGAGGGCGCTACCAACTTTGACATTTTTCATTGACGTGCGGCAGATATAGATTTTGCAACGAAATATTTCATTAACGTGTTACTGGCAATGACAGGTTGTGGCAGGTATAAAACGTACAGCCCTTTTTTTAGTTATATAGTCTAGGCGCCTATAGTCCCTATAAATATTTGGCCAGTTTTACACAAAAATAATAATTATTATTTTGCTTATGTAAATCTGTTGTATTCCAGAATATGGTACTATTAATATTTGTTTTCATAGCAATTTCTGGGTGTCCCATGTGAAAATTTAATATTATATTCATTTCTCTATATAGTGATGGTAAAACAATAAATGTCTACTGAGATAAATATCTAATTGGACAAATGTATCCCGTCATGATTTTGGTTCTTATGAAAATTCAGTCGTTAAGCATTTTAATACGTTAGTCTTGAAAGGGTTAAGGTACATCTTCGCCTCTTCTTGGATGTTTTTTGCCGGCCATTCGGTCTCAAGGAAAAGATAACGCAATGGGGAGGAGATCAGTGTCTCCTTTGAAGAAGAGACAAAATAGCGATAAAAACGAAGGAAGAACATGAGAAAGAAAAAAAACACTTCATATTCTAAATTAAGGAAACTTTGAAGAGAGTGTCTGTTGTTAAAAGTGGATTCGAAGTGATTACCGGCCTTTTATGACTCATGTCGTGTTTTAATGAAGTGAAGACGAGTAGAAGTTCACATATTTTGTCATAAAACGGTATGTGAACACAACAACGTAGAGTTGGTTATATAAGAATGACTTTTAACTATCAGAAATTACAACGCGAGAGAATACAACTTAAGTGAGGTTGCCATATCTGATCATTAAAAAAAAGAGGACGTTCCAGTCACCGTCATAGTTGTCAACACACGTAAATTATATTGCGACAGTGGTTAGATTATGGTTCAAAATTGCTAAAATGCCTTCAATTCAGGACAAGAAAAACAAATGCTACATTATTAAAACGCCATAACATGAAATGGTATACTTTCAACATTACATGTATGGCTGTAATAGCAATTGTGAAAAAGATTGATGCCCGTGGCTGCAGAACAAGAAAAAGCAGTACATGACACTACATTCTATCCATTGACAACACCGTACAGTCATCTTCCCCTCTCTGCTAGCCCCCTCTCTCTCCCGTCATTACTGTTTTATTATTTTTGTGAAGAAAATGATGGAAACTGAAATTTCAGACTTTTAAAGAATTTAAAAAATTCTTTCCGGGTGAAGATTTCAAGATCTAAATGGAGGTCATGTCTCGGAAAATACAGACCTATGGCAACCCTAAACTTTTAAAGCAATTACAAAAATAAAGGGTTGGTTCATGGTTGGATAAGGTGTAAATGTTGTATTGTTTTATGCGCTAATGTATGAAAGATACTATTATACATGGATTCATTCTGACGAGCTTTATCACCTTTGTCGGTTTCATCACAATGCTTCGACCTCTGCGCCCTGCGGCCTTCCCCAGATGTCTCACGCATTCGTAACCCTAGGAAAATGAAAATGAAAAGACAACAAAGACGATAAAACTGGTCTGAAAGATAGAGGAAGGCATAGACGCACAGGATACATGGCTAGTCCATGTCGTCCCAAATGAAAAAAGCGATGAACTTCTTTGTTGTACTACTTTTATAGACAGCCGAGTGGCACCTAGAATAACTTCTGCAGACAAAGGCGTTTTGATTGGCAATAGGTTTAAGATAAATTTAAATTTGATGAATGAGAGGCGGCAAATGCCATTTGAAATATGATGTGTTTCGGAGACACTCTACGAAGTGCAACCCAAAAGTGCGGGAAATTTGAACATGATACTTACCATAACACCTAATTTCCACCGTCTCCTTTGAAGTATTATCCTTGAGCATGTATACAGCGACCCGACAAATGGCACTGCTCACAAAAGGTAGCAGCAAATTTCCGTACTGCATTCGGTTCACGTGCGCTGTTCGAATTCCTCGGATTTTCGGGCAGCACCTTGTAGATAACTGAGAGGCCCCTAAAATAACTTCTGCAGATAAAAGGAGGGAAAGGTTTTGATTGGACATAGGTTTTAAATGAATTTGTTGTAACCTTGAGGTCTTTTGAGGGGTATCACCTTGTCTCTTGAATACTGGTATATGTGTAATGTCGTCTGATATTAGTGCCTTTGTTGTTCGGTTGTTCTTATCTGTTTAGCTGTGTTTAGTTTGAACGCGTTTGGTTCATAAATGTATTTAGCTGTGTTTAAGAAAAAGAAGCGGAGAGAAACAAAGAGACTTTTTTTGCAGGGCGATTGCCTGGACCAGCGAGGCCTTCCCAGTTCCCACTTCCGGACCCCTGTTTTCGATACCAGAAACGGGGCTACTTAAAATAGGGGCCGATGGGTAGCCTCCGATTCGGTGTGTTTATTGCCTTAAAAACATATACATACACAGATGAACATTACTTTATGTTATCAAGTGATAAAATTTGACTTCGTAAAAGTGTCTCAGAAAATGTGTGTAGACAAACAAAATGTACTTTTACTGTAATGAAAGAATTTATTCACCTGATATTAACAATAAGTTCAGGAAATGATTGCTGAAAGTTGCTTCTGGTGGTATATTGAATAAAAAGGTTCGGTTGTTGACAGCAGCCGAAATGTGTGTAATTTGTGTGCAGTGTTTGTTTGTTTAATGAGAGGTGGTCAACATTGAAATGTTAAATGTCTTCTTGACAGCCACCGAAACATGTGTAAATAACCACGTGAACGCACGTTAGTGCTCTGAAAGCCAAAAGGTTTTTCGTTCAGACCAGATTTGAATATACACTCTTTTCACTTTTTCATTTCCCATTGAATTATATTGCATTATTGCGGACGATATATTCCGTTTTATTTTTGGTGCAATTATTATTTATTTTTGTTTTGGATATTTTAAAATAAATTCAATTGGAAACAATCAGAAACAAATATTGACAAATGTAGCCAAATGCTGTCAAAAATTGTATAAACGATGTTGCGGGTTTTGAACAGAGTCTGTTCTTTTTCTTGTTTTTACTATAAATCTCCACGTGCTCTTATAACCGCCGTATTTGCTGGTGTTTCGTCATTGCGCCAATTTGCATAAACGCCCACACACACGTCGAATGCTCTGCTCACACACACTTCCGTTTGTTTTTTGTGAGCGGTTCGCTACAAATTTAAATTGGCCGAATGAAAGGTAAACTAAACTGACATCGACAAAGACGTCAAATACCATTTGAAATATGACACCATGTGGTGTCCATGATATTACTCATCGGCCAATAAAACCTAATTAAATAAAACTGACATTATTTGGGCGTAAAACGAAGATACAATTACCATAAATTTATATGGGGGACATTTTTGAGCCTTCACAGACCCCAAAATGGTGATTATGGTATGTTGTGCTGAGTCGTCGGAAGTCGGGATGGTGGGAGGTACAGGAGACTGGGGTTTAGGAGAAAGAGGAATGATGGGTGCTGCCTCTATAACGGTTCGCTGCAAAACAAAAGCTCAACTCTATTTTCACCCCATTTTTTTAAAGCGAAAAAGTGGCGTAAAACGAACTTTCGAAAAGCGGGGGATACCTGTATTCGTAATGCCGTATTTTAATATAAAATTTATTTAAAATGTATTATTGGTGTTTATTGTTACCGCTGTTACCATTAAACTATCCTTATCTTATTGCAACTAGCTGTTCATATAACTCAGGGGTTCCCAACCTTTTTTGCGTCATCGCCCACTTTCACATGGAAAATTTTTCCACCGCCCACTATAGTAAATATTCAAAAGCATACCAAAAATGTTTGGTAAAAGTTTGTTACTGGTTCGTAAACTGACTTTTTATGATGTAGTAAAAAATACCAAAGGGAGGTAACAAATAACGCTGACCTTTTTATATGGGTTCTTTGCATATCTCCTTTGCATATTCTTTTCTGGTAGCATATGTTGAAATACCTTCTTAATACTCAAAATCCTATATCGCCCACCAAAATTTCCAATCGCCCACCATTTTCTGTTCAGTTGCTCATCGCCCAACCAACAGTTGAAATCGCCCACCGGTGCGCGATATCGCCCAGGTTGGGAAACCTTGATATAACCTGTGATATCACGAGTAGAATTTATTAAACAAACAAGCCTGGCTGCTGCAGGATCAACTCCTACTTTTATTCCGACTGAAGATGATTACTGAAACTTTTGTATTGTATATATAATAAATGAATTCGTAGGTTTATAAGACTTGTCAGTTTAGCTCAGTTGGTAAGACAGCAGCCTACCAATCACATAGTCGAGTTTTCAAATCAAGGTAGGAAAATATTGATTTTATATATAGGTTTGGTTTAACGTGACGTGATAGACAAACAGTGAAGAGTTTACTCTCCTAAATTTGGTGGGGATTGTTTTTTTGTTCTTGTTACAGGAGAAACACAAAGTTGAACTGGAGTTTGACAATACACCACTCTGATGTTTATGTATACAGTTATTTACTAAGCTTTTCATAGTCTGGCATAAGGCTACACAATAATGGGGCGCCTGTAAGAATCGAGCTCACCGCACTAACGAATTGGTTCGTGGGACAAGCTTGCTAACCCTCTCACCACAGTAGGCGCCCTAATAATTACATATATAGTGACACAGAAAATCTTGGGGTACGGGGAGAAAGAAAACGAAGCAATAATCATAGTCGTATGTTAGTACTGACTGTATTTTGACCCGTTATACGTAGATAAGCTTTCGACTTTTCTCACTGCTGCCCACTGACTTTACCACTACTCCCCCTCTCTCATTCTCAGCTTCAGCACTTGTTTATCCCTACCAACTAAATATTTCTGGTAGTTTTATTACCTCAAATTTGTTTGAGCAAGTTTCAACTCTCAGTCTCTATGTTGTTCATGAAAATGAAGAAAAGGGTATTATCAGTGGTCAGGAATTAAGGCAAGAGAACAGGGCTAGTATACGTATAATGTTAATGCATTGCTAAAGATTTACTATAGAAATGCATTGGAAATAATTTTACTATAGAAATGCATTGGAAATCAGGGAGAATGGGATTATCAATGGTCAGGAATTATTACAAGCATGACTGACAGGTGGGGTTATTATACGTATAATCTTTGTTATGTGGATGTAAGGGAATCCGACAGAATTGTAGATGTGATTAGACAATGTGGAAAAGATAGATTGAGAAAAGCGTGTTACGTCTCAAACATATTTATTATCATGAAGATAAGCCTGTATGCATTTCGTCGCTGCGAGCAACTTCATCAGAAGAAATTTGAATACGTATAATGTAAATGCATTGATAATGATTTTACAGTGGTCAGGAATTGAGGCAAGCGTTACTGACAGAATAATGCTATAATATGTAGAATTAATAAAAAATTTGATCTATGAAGCGCAATGCTATTTTCTCCATTATATTGTGTTATT